>SNQJ01S0117933.1:0-27613 GCA_010110895.2 Picea sitchensis
TGGGCCTTTAGCCCCTTCTTCCCACGAGGTAAGGTACAACCCTTCCTAGTGTAGCCAATCCCAATGCCCAAACAAAGGTCGGGGAGATGAGAGGAATAAGGATGGAAAGTGGTAAGTATGGAGGGAACGGACGATGACCTTTCACAGACCCACCCAGTGGCAACCCATCAAAAAGGGAGATCAACTTACTAGGGAACCATGTCACCCTTCCAGGTATGAACGAGGCAAAGAGCATAATTTCTAAGCAAACGCCATGAAATGAAGAAGAATTCAATGCAACATATTCAAGTGATTCAAAAATTAGAGTGACACATACCATGATACCCGGACTCATTACATCATGGAGCAAGACTTACTGCTACTTCAACACCAGGCTGGTGGGATGGACACTATTGATGTTGATAAATGGACTCCACTGGAGAAAAGAGGGGCCCTCTAAGGCCATGCCTAAGTCGTCCAACTCTCGATACTCCATGTCTAGGACCTGTGGGCCTCGAGACGTGATCTCCTCAGTTATCCCTAGGCTAGGGGATAACATGGATCATCCTTTTAAGGACTCAGAACTCTTATCTGATGAAGATTCTCAACCATTTTTTCAAAGTGGTTTTAGAGAATGGCTTTCCACCTTCTTAGAAGAAGACATCGTATCGGCTCAGCATCATGTGGATACTCTTTCAGAAGCTTTAAATTCTTGTGCCTCCCAAAACCAATATCAGGACATGTGTGTGAAGTTTTTATTTTCATCTCTCACAAGGAAAGCCAAGGAGTGGTAGAACAAAATCCCTCCTAAGGAAATTACCACTTGGGAAACGTTTCTAATCCTCTAGGACACAGACTGAGTGAGTCGGCCTGTGAGAGAGCCCATGAAGTAGGTGTGCCCATGAGATGGGTGTGTTGTTCCTCTCTGAGACGGAGATGGAATCCTGTGTGCCCCTATGTGGGGTGAGGAAGCCCATGAGTTGGGTGTGTCGTTCTCTCTGAGATGAATATGAAACGATGTATACCCCTATGAAGGGTGAAGGAGCCCATGTGATGGGTTTAATGTTCTCCTTTGTGCAGAGAGTTGAGATGATGTGATACTCCGGATGATTCTCATGTGAGACGCAGTGAGATAGAGATGTGTTGAGTAGGATGTTTCTGTGGTTGAGCACAGGTGGACGTGATCCTAGTGGTTGAGCACTAGTGAGTGTGTATTCTGATGATTCTCCTGTGAGACGCAATGAGATAGAGACTTGGATGTCCCTTTGGTTGAGCACAAGTGGACGTGCCCCTAGTGGTTGAGCACTAGTGGGTGTATGAGATCCCTTGCTATATTGTATAAGAGTCGGACTTACTTGTAACCCTGCTTGTGATATAAAGGGTACAGGTCGGCCCCACCATAAAGTGAAAGATAATTAATATGGTAATTATTAATTATATTTTGAGTTATTGAGGTCGGCCCTGTTGTGCTAATAGACACTACTTTTGATATGTCCAGTCTAATATAAATAAAGGTAATTTCCCCATTGAGGAAACACAACACAAGTGTGATTTTGGAAATTTCAGCAAGTACAAGTTCTAGCGCTGAAGTGTGCACCTCTCTTGGGCGCTAGCTTTCTAGGTTTTGTGAGCACCCTTTTGTGTGCTAGGTTTATGGTGTGGGAGGTCTTTCTCTTGAAGAATATAGCAAATGATTGGTTGGGTTTTCTTCCCTCGTTGAGAAGGGCTTCCCAGGATACTTCTTGTGTACTTGTGCATGGTGTTTTCTTCCTGTGATCTCGGTTACTACAGAAAATTGTTTATGGTGTAACTGCAATTGTCTATGGTTCAAGTAAAATGCTAAAAATGGAATGGAATTCATGCTTAAGCCTAACTTAGTGAAAAATCAACATGGTATCAGAGGTTAGGTCTTGAAGAAGCCATTGCAGAAGTCTTCAAAGAAAACCGTCCTCCTTTTGCATAACCGTATGACCCTCCTAGGGTTTCTAGAAAATCTGTACGACCCTCCTTTTCCAGTTCCAGACCTTATTACCTGGACGTTGGGGCTTGTTGACCGCCTATTCAGCACAGGGGTCAACTCATGTATCATGAAGATTTTCTATGTCAAAGACAGAGATGGTTCTACTGGGCATCTAATGCCCCAGCACTTAAATTTTTGTAAAACGGGATTTCTGCACCCCTGCGTGGGTCTATAATGTAATAATGTCTGCATGGATCATAGTTAGGTCAGGTACCTCGGATGTGTCATCAGGGGAGTTCCTTTCATCGAGGGTTTTTTACCCTCAGGTTGTCGACCAGACAAGCTCCTGGCCGACTTAACTTCCCTTGAGTTTTCCCTCCTGAGGCTTCCTCCAAAGTGGTGGAAAGGCTCACAGTGGTGCTCTCATTCACTCGGTAACCTTTAGGAATATTGTAAATGACCATGCCGGTGATTAATGCGAAGTTTGAGTCGTCGGTTGAATAGTTTTTTAATTAATTAAATTATTTAAAATTTAATTAATTAATTCCTTTGAAAGCTAAATGTTGTAAAAATTTTGTCTTTGGGAGAAAGATAGAGGTATTTATTGCTCAAAATGAATAGAATAACACTCCCTCTCTGACCATGGACTAAGTTTTCAGCTCAGTCGGACTAAGTTACTATGTCTTAGTCCACTTAGAGTCAATTAGGGCAAAAACAACAATTTTAATTGCTAAGGTGATATTATTAAAATATCACCAAAACATTGTAATTTTAGTTATTGGGTGAATGTTAAGGTGGCAATGAGCAAGTTAGACCCTCTATTTGCCAAACCCATCCTAACATTTTCCCAATAATTCAACTATTAATTCACTTTTTGACCAACTTTTACCTTGCCCTAATCAAAAAATGACCCACTAATAACTAAATCTAAAATCTAGCCCAGGATCCTCAAGAGTCACTCCACACATGTGGGCGCTCCCCTAGACTCACTCAACCTAAACTAACCTTAACTCAACCTTCTAACTCACCCTCTCCTCTAGGCATCACGCCTTCTCTCTTGGGCGCCCCATTTGGTTGGAGGTTGACCTCCAGCCATAGTGAAGCCCCAACCACCTTCTATTTTTGGCACGTGGGGCCTCCTAAATCATTAAGTGCGCCCCCCTTGATGGTTTCCTAGCCCATCAAGTGACCACACCTCTCTCTCTCCCTCATTCCCAAGTCTCAAACCCTAAGGGGCGCCCCTTCTCTTGGGATTCACTCATTTGCTCAAGTGTTAACACTTGGCACTCATACAAACCCTCTCTCTTGGCCTCCTAAGGTATAAAGAGAAGCCTCTCCCTCACTCTTTCTTCACCAATCTTCTTGTTTCTTATTATGCTGAAATTTTTCTCATTTCCATCTTCTTGCTCTTGCCATTTGTCATCCATCTCATTGCTCTCATATTTTAGTAATGAAAAAGCTTTGGAAGATTATTGGTGCATTTTTTAGTATTCTTCTTGCTCCATACATGAGAGGTGATGTTGTTTCCTTTTTGTCTATATGCTCATAGTGATTAGATCTTGAGTTCAAAGTGGTTTGCTTGGGTAAGGTAGCTTTGAGTATTCTTGTTATCTGTGATTATTTTGGGTAGCCTAGAATTTGCAAGTAGTTTAGTTCTAGGTTGATCTAGAATATCTATCTATTCTATTTTGCATATGTTTCACTAAGATTTTTGCAGGTCACTTCAAGAGGGTTTCCTTAGGATAAAAATTAGAAGAGAGGAGTCCCTGCAAGCAGGAGCTCTCCTACACTTCAAATCTCTTTCCTTTACTACATATTTCTCTGCAGTCATTTCCATTTGATTTTTAATTTGATATTTTAGCTTTAGAGAATTGGCTGTATCTTATCTATCATGTTGTTTGCTGGAAATTTTTGTGTATACACAAAAAATTTGTAACCCTCTTGGTGTTTCATGACATTTCGGCAAGCTTTGCTAGCGATTTTCTGAGAAGACAGCGTTATATATTTCAAGAGTACAAGGCTGTACAACACCTTGGAGGCTTCCCAAGCACTCTCTTTGACTTGGGTGACATTTCTCCTCTCTTCTCATTCATTTCTTGTAAATTTCTTAAGTTTTTCTAGCTAGTTTGAGCCATAAAAGTAGCCTAACTTAGTTAGTCATTTTTTTAATATAACACTTAAATTAGTTTGTATATCATTCTTTTGTATGAAATCAATCTAATAATGCTTGTTAGCATTATCAAGATAGTTCTTTCCTGAGGGATAGGCCAGCTGACACTCCTAGTCTCTCCATGTATGTGGATGACATAAGACTCAAAGCCCCCCATTTTCTATGCAAGTTTATCTTGGTAGTGGTAGTTTCACTTGCCGGCTCCTTGGGGAGTCATCCCCAATATAGCCCTTGGCTTAGGAAATTAACTTGTAGTGATTGTCTTGTTTAACTATTGATATATCTTAGATAGTCTTTCACTTACAAGCTTAGTTTCTTTCTCATAATCTCTCATATGCTCTTGATTTCTATGTTTGATGGTTAGATAGTTTCATTGTGCTCATATGTTCTAGATCTATTATCTCTTGAAGTTGTTTAACCCACTTTAGATTGCATATGATGAGGAAGTTTTAGAGATCTTCTATTTGCTAAGTTCATTGTTTTACAAGCTATTTCACTTAGTAACTTAGCACATTTTAAAGTGGTTTGGATTAAGTTTTAAACACACATTGGATACACCACTTGAGTCCATGGCCTAGCTAGTTTTAGCTCACGGCTTTGGGGTCTCTATTGAGCCTCTTTTGCTCACGGCCTAGTGCCCTTTTGGCTGCCACCCTGACCTATGACCTCTTCTCCTGGCACTGTTGGAGCTCCCAGCCCGACCTCATCATGAGCTCACGGCCTAACCTCACATACCCTCACGGCCTTGTGTGCTTAATGCTCACGGCCCTACCTCACTTCTACACTCACGGCCTAACATTTCTATTGCACTCATAGCCTAGTGTAGTTGCTTTAGCACATAACACCTTTGATATTTGGTTTTGATATTCACATGTTTGTAATTAGAATACTCATGATATCACTTGTTTTTACACTTTGATTTACATGTGATAATCTTGTTCAGGGTTTGATGTGGATAGCTTAAATACTTATGCTCATGCTCTAGATCTCTTAATTCTTAAGCTCTCACATTCTTAACACATATTGCAAAAACATTATATCATCTCATACATTTATGGTTTAAACATCTAATGCTAAAGTTCAATCTTTTCCTTATAAACCTTTAGCACTTCACATGTATTGGTAAATGGTTTAACAGCACATATCTTGTATAATCTTTCATGTGATGTTAGTTTAGATGGTTTAAACACACATATATCTTATAGTGCTTATGGTTTTGATGTGAATGGTTTAGTATTCTTGCTCATAGTTCATTTATCTTCTAAACTCATACGTTACTGCGCATATCTTTAATCATCTACATGCTTTGGTTTTAAACATCTAAGTGCCTTAAAGTTTAATCTTTCTTGTTGGCAAATCTATGTGAATGGTTTATGGTTATGTGTTCCAATATCTTGTATGATTTTTTACATGTGATGCCATCTAGATGTTTTAAACATTGTGCTATCTAATGGATCTATCTTTACATGATGATGATGGTATAATTGCATTTTTCAAACATTCGTTTTCAGACACTTTTGCTCACGGCCATTCGATAAATCACTAAAATAAAGTGTCTAAAACTCTTTAAAATCAACCCAACACACCTTAAAGACCCACAGGGTCCTAAAACACTTAGCAACATTTTCGGGGTCTTTGACAACTCATTCTGCCATCTAAAGCGGGTAAGAGGACAGTCTTTGGGGGAAGTGGTGAGAGGACCGTCAAGTGGTTCCAGTTAGAGGGATCCCTTCTCGACTACTTCTTATTGTGGTGAAGTGGCCGGGCTGACCCAGCAGAGCTAGGCTGGGGACTCGTAGCCCAGTATCTTGAGCACCAAGCAGTTATTTGGTAAAGTGGATGTTGAGACACACATCTAGTTATGGGGTTGGGAATCTAAAATACTAAGAAAGTACATTAGTTGCATAGATCACATTATTAATGTTTGGGAAGTAGATGTATTGATAGGCCTTACACATGATAATCTCATTGCTTTACTTATCTATTTGCAACCAATTGTCTTTATCTTTAATATGGTTATTTGGTTATCTTGATATATCTTATTGATTGAATATTTGTTGTGGTGTGGAACCAAGGTAAGTGATTGAAGTATCCCACTTGAGGAGCATCACTTCTTTCATCCTTGAGTGCTTGAGTGGTTGTGCTTGATGAAAGTCCAAGTGAGTAAGTGCTTTTGGGGCATGCTTGGCTTAGGGTATGAATTGTTTATATCTTTTGTATATCTTGTGCATTTATCTGTGGATGTATTACAGTAAATAATTTGATAACTTGTAAGCTTTCTAACCCTTAATCATTCTTTTGTATAATCATAATCTTGGTTGGGGTAGTTTAGTGGAGTTAATTGTAACACTCCTTGTAACGAACAACCCTCAAGCGTGGGTGTTATAGCCCAACCTTAGGCACTAGTCTTTAGTTGACTTTGGGAAAGGGCTTCTTCTCATTTTGAAGTAGGTTTGCACTTGCATTTGTTTCTTATCATCTTAGGCTAGTTTTCCCCCTTAGCCTCTAATCAATTAAAAACTAACTCCTAGAACATAACATAAATTTAATTAGCAACCAAGGGACAACCCCTTTGGCTTTCCTAGGGTAAGCCTAGAAGGAAGAAGTTCTAGTCAAAGTGACAGTGTGAGGAACTTAGACATTGTGTCTCAGAGGACAAACTAAGTGGACCGAGACTTAGTACACGTTTGCAGATGTGTATAAGGGCTGACTTGAGAGATATGTTGGCATGGAGGAAATCTGGCCTCCTCTGGCCTTGTATCGAGAGATTCTGAGTGAAATTAGAGCATTTTGAATTTTTGGCCCTAGGGTTTTATAATTTTTTAGATTTTTTGGGTTTCTGCAACTCATTGAAGGAGCTCTTCAACTCACCATTATTCTTGTGACTCTCTTAAGGCTTGTTGTAGGCAGTCATAAGCCCAACAAAAACTAAGGTGGATAGCCTAGCCCAACGTTAGGTTTTCTAGCCTAGTTGAAGGGGGTTTGTGAATAAATGCGAAAGTATGAAAGAACAAAACCTTGGAATAGGTTTGACGGATCAGAAACCCGACTCACAAGAGTCAAACCTTCATATCACTTATGAAGAGGATTATTGTGGGTGATACAGAAAGGTTTACCAAAGACAACTATCGATGAGAGAAGGAAGAAAGAAAGGAAGATGGCGTCAAGGCAAGGAAGATAATCATCTACTCGATGAGATCATCTCCTACCTCGTATTGCCAACTAAAGGCGACATGAAATGTATGAAGCATTGAAGAATATGTTTGAGAGTGACAACACCCTCAGAGCTCTTACCTTGAAGACTCAAATTCAAAGTATCAAGATGACAAAGGTGATATAGTTGCTACCTTATTTATTGAAGATGTCAGAGATCAGAGATCGACTAGGTGCCATTGGAGAAACCATATGTAGTGAGAGAACTTGTTTTTTCCACTCTCAATAATCTTTCAAAACATTAGGAAC
Organism: Picea sitchensis; assembly: GCA_010110895.2. Lineage (NCBI taxonomy): Eukaryota > Viridiplantae > Streptophyta > Pinopsida > Pinales > Pinaceae > Picea > Picea sitchensis. Next base: position 7,572 of record SNQJ01S0117933.1, read on the forward strand.
CATTTCTTCAAAGTATTAGTGGAACAGAAAAACCACCTACTTTTGATGGAGTCTATGGACAGGTTGTACCCAAGAAGAACTTAGACTTAGATCTAGAGGAGTGGAAGACTCCCCTGATGACAATCATGCTCTTGCACTCCATACAAAGAAAGGAGGAAGATTTAAAGAAACTTTAGGCAAACGGAAATTTCAAAGATGAGAAAACTTCATCCGACTCTGGGGTTATGATCGGAGAAGAACATGTGAGATCCAATGATACTTCGGATGTGACAATTATGGACACATTGTAAGAAATTGTCCAACCAGGAAGGAGGGAAGACAATATGCTTACACCGTTGATATTGATCTAGACCCACCTCAAAGGATGAAGACAAGAGAGATGAGGATTACTTCCTCTAAACCAAATGCAAGTTTAAGCATGACTGTGGACTCAAGTGAATTGTTTGATTTAATCATTAAACCTATAGTTGATTGCATTCTTGATAAATGAAGGGTATTATTGTATCCCTGGTGTGGGAGCTCTCATGACTTGGACCATTGTCCACATTATGGAGGTCCAACCTTTATTGATTGATTTTTTATGCTTGGATTAAGAGCTCAACAAATCTTGTAAGAGTAAGTAGAGCATCTAGGAAGGCGTAAAATATCTTAGGAGTTATGAAACAAGAAAGGAAGATATGTCTCAGAACAGGAGTTACTTAACAAAGAGTCCATGAGAAGAAGGAAGAGCATTACCTTCTTCCCTTGTGATTCAAAAGGAGACAATCATTTATTCCACAGTTGATCATTTGCTCAGTTGATATCCCAAAGAGATATTAGGTAGGATATAAAAGAAACTTGTCTAGGCTCGACAAACTGCCAAAGAGGAGAGGACATCACGACTTTTAAAGGGCACATCACCAGAAAGCAAGAGACCAAGAGATTTTCGAGCTACCCTTGAACCATGGAAACCCACTGTATCATTGCTTTTAGCCTTCTTGTCACCAGATAAGATACAAGTAGAAAGTATGGAAGATGCCATGATAGAAGAACATCAGTCTATCTTGAAGAATGATGTATGGGATATTACGACACCCGGATGATGCGTAGTGACTTCCAAGTGGATAATAAGATCAAGCATGCGACTAATGGAAGTGTCAGAAATACAAAACAAGATCTATAGCGGAGGATTAAGTGTGACATACAATTAGAAATCATGTGTACAAGTTGAATAAATTCATGTATGAACTAAAAGCGGGCACCTCGTGTTGGGTACAAGAAAGGTCGGATGGATTCTTGATAAAGTTTGGATTTGACAAAGAGTGTTGTTGATCCAAATATATGTATCATATTATTTGACCTTGAGTACTTTGATCTTGGTCCTTAAAGTGGATGATTTATTCCTCTTGGATTGGAAAGACTTGTTGTTGAGTGTGATGACATTGGCCGTTTTTGAATGATGGACTACAAAATCCGTACCTACACAAATATGATGAACTTGAAAAGATGAATGAGATCTCTTCAGGTCGGATGAGATTGATTCACATGTGTACCAACAACTAATTAGATCATTGATGTACATGACAGATTTAACACCGGACGATATATACTATGCGATGAATGGGCTTAGCGAGTTCCACGAGTCAGCAAGGCAGTTTCACTAGATATGACAAGAAGAAACATGTACTAAAGATACCTCTGAGGAGACGCAGTTGGTTATGGCCAGAGATATGCCTCCGGTGTAGACTTGAGATTGCAGAATATGTCGATGCTATTGGTGAGTCACCGATGGGCCAGAAAACACCTTCGATTGTTGATTTACATAGGGCTATACATGATTTCCGGGTTCGGCCAAGAAACAAGCTACATTGACATTGATAACCTTGGCAGTATATATGTTGAAGTATGGCGGTTAGCGGCGATGTGAGCCATGAAACCTACGACAATTTATTTGATCATGAGATGGAACCTACCATTATTCATTGTGATAACCGGAGCCTTGTAAATATCTTCGAGAACCATGTGTTTCATGATAGTTCAAAACACATCGAGATAAAATATTACTGTCTCCCGAAGCTTGTAGTGCGAGGCATTACCGTCTTGATGCCTTCCTACACATGAGCAATTCTGAATATCTTCACCAAACCAGCTTGCCAAGGCGAAGTTCCAAGTACTTTAAATTGAGAACTTGGCACAGTGGAGAATGCCTCCCTAGACGAGAGAGAGTGTTGATGATTACAAATTAGTGAGACATTCTCGAAAAGGACCTGGTAGTGGAAATTAGATCTGTGAGAGAGCCCATGAAATGCAAGATTGTGCCCATGAGATGGGTGTGTGTTGTTCCTCTCTGGACTGATATGAGATTATGTGTGCCCTTGTGTGGGGTAGATCCATGATTTGGGGTGTGTCGTTCTCTACGAGGCAGTAAAGCCGATGTGTAGCCTTGTGAGAGGTGAAGGAGCCCATGTGATGGGTTTGTCATTCTCCTCTGTAATGCTTGATTTGAGATGATGTGATACTCCTTATGATTCTCCTACCAGAATAGCGAGAGAGATAAAGATCACATTGTAGTAGGGCGTTCACGTGGTGAGAGCACAGTGGGCGTGATCCCTGAGTGGTTGAGCACTAGTGAGTGTGTATTCTAATGACTCTCCTATGAGATCTGCATTGAGATAGAACTGGGCGTCCCTTTGGTTGAGCACAAGTGGATGTGCCCCTAGTGCTGAGCACTAGTGGGATCTGAGATCCTTGCTATATTGATACAGAAATTAGGACTTACACGTAACCCTACTTGCTTGTGATGTAAAAGTGCGAATTCATTCTCATAAGTGAAAGATAATTAATGTAAAAGATAATTAATATGTAATTATTAATTATATTTTGAGTTATTGAGAATTGACCATGTTGTGCCAATAGACACTACTTTTGATATGTCAAGTCTAATATAAATATAGGTAATTTCCCCATTGAGGAAGCTTCAACACGAGTGTGATTTTGGAAATTTGACGAAGTACAAGTTCTAGGGTTGAAGTGTGTCTGTCTCTTGGGCACTAGCTTTCTAGGTTTTGTAGACACCCTTTTGTGTGCTAGGTTTATGGTGTGGGGTATTTCTATTGAAGAATATAGCAAAGTTGGTTGGGTTTTCTTCCCTTGTTGAAGGGTTTCCCAGATACTTCTTGTGTACTTGTGCATAGTGTTTTTCTTCTTTTGATCTTGGTTACTACATAAAATTGGTACATGGTATGGCTGCAATTGTCTATGGGTTCCAAGTAAAATACTAAAAATACAATGAACAAAGTATAAAGCCTAGCTTAGTGAAAAATCAACAAGCACTTGGGTGAGATGTTGAGCAAGTGATTGCACTGGTTATGCGATTTCCCCTGACATTTTCAGAACCTGTTCTCCATGGGCCTCAAGCCCCGATTAAGTAAATTGAGTCATTTGCTTTATTGCATTTGCATTTTGTTTTGCTCATGATATCTTAGTTGCATCTACTTATATTTACATGCCATGTCTCATTTACATTTTTCTCTACTTGCTTTGTTGCATACTTATTATGATCATTTGTTTTCATCATATTACATGTTAGTTTAGAATTTTTTGAAAAAAGGTAAAAAAGTTATTTTTCAAGATTAGTTGAAATTTTGAATTTTTATCATATGGACAAAGGGTGGTGAGCCACCCTCGATATTCAACATTTTGTTTGTTTCACTGTGTGTAGGAACAAGTCTTACTAGAATATGTTGAGTGATCAAGGATCAAATTTTATAAATTCAAAGTTCTTCCGGAATGCTTCCAATCGAGGCAGAGGCGTGGGCCTTGTCGTTCACAGACGAAACTTCGTTTAGGTTCAAGCAGAGATGAGCGAGAGATATCGTGTTCTGTTCAAAACGACAAACAGGGAAAAAAATTGTGTTGACTGTATAGTTTGTACGGTTGCTGACGTGGCAGTTCGTATGATATGTGGCAGGGCTGAGTGGCAGAAAATTGTTAGTTAAGTGGACAAATGAGCTATTGATACGTGGCATCTTGGTGGCTAATTGTATGGTGACACATGGCCCAATAAATGGCCGCCCGCGTGTCACCTTGTCGGTGGTTTAAAATCTTTGCACTTGGCGGGGACTTCGACCCGCGACCTCCGGGCAGGAAGAGACTTAGGAAGAACGCCAACGGCGTGCCACGTTGAACCTTGTTATATATGGCATTATATATATTTAAAGTTACATGTGTATGGTTAGTGCGGGTGGAATAAGGGCTAGGGCTTAGCCCAACCCTTGGTCGTCTAATAACATATATGACCATTGTTATATCGTTGGCGTGTCTTGTAGCCAGTTTATGTTACTGATTTAGTTTCGCCGGTTATACAAACTAACGACCCGCCACTTGTCCATTAATCATTGGCTTTTGGAAACAGTGCCCATTTTTGCACTTGCGCCCGGTCATATGGGTCACACGACCACAACCTTCGTGGTTAGGGGCTAGGTGTGCAAATGTAGATCTGATTCGCACCATTGTGCGGTTGTGTTGATCTTTGAGTTTTAGCGGTGAAATCTTGGCGTGGGGCTAGGTTGAGCCAACAAGGTGCAAATTGTCAATCATAGACAACAAGTTTGAAGGAGAACTTCCAAGAAGCCTATCTTCTTCAATTTTTGAACAAACCAGGTGCCGAAAAAGCTTGACTAAGGGTTTTTGGACGTTATGGAGCCAGTGGAGCCATCTATTTGGCATTTTGAGCATTGTAAAGCACATTTTGAGCACTTTGAGCAAATAATACAAATGATCCATTGGAAGGCGGACGGGGAGATGTAGCCCAAAGAGGGTGAACTCCTTTATCATTTGTTGTGTTATGTGTTTTCAGTTCGCATTTTATTGTTGTTTTTTATATCCATCTTGAATGAGTAATTTATATAAAGATTGTGTTGCAAAGTTGATCCCATTTCCATTTAACACATAAATTAAATCTTACAAATAATTTCAAGAAAACAAGACTTCTTCATTTGAATCAATTTGGTATCAGAGAATAGGTTTTGAAGACTTGATTATTTGCAAGTGTTTTGTTTACGATGCTCACAAGGTTGAAACTCACAAGAGGAGAAGGTCAACTTGGTGAGCCAAGTTCTCATCCTTCAAGGAGGAAGCTTATATCATCCATGCAAGTTTCAGGCATTCACCAAGTATGGCTCATGAAGAAGTCATGAACATGTTCCTGCCGGAAGATGAAGATCTCGGAAAGGCTATCATGGAAATCAGAGAGATGATGAAAATCCCGATGGAAAGGATCTGAGGATTGCAAAATTGAAGGCTCCAACCCTTCAAAGCATAAAGGAAGCAGTGGTGACAAAACTCAAAACGGAAATGGAGGGAATGGTACTCCTCCACCGCCTCACACCTCCGTAATAACTGGCTTCTTCTACCAATTCAAGACCACTTCCGAATTCTCCAAAGGACATGAGTAAAGAACTCCTTCACAAATTCCTTAGTTAAAGATTGATAAATTTGAATTGTCAATAATACAATGGAAGGTAAATCATTAGATAATTGGATTCGTCAGTTGAGTGTATTGTAGGATACAAAAATTCAAGATGATGAAACTAAGATTATTTGCTTCTTTAAGATTGGATGGTGCAACACTCATTTGGTGGGAATCCAAGAGACAGGAGGACATGAAGAAACATGAGTAAAATTTTAACCTCTTAAGAATGATTTTATTGTTGCAATTAAAGATAATTTTACCTATTGGCATATATGCAAAAGCTACTATGGATTGCCAAAATTTTAGACAAGCTAAAGGACAAAATAATTGCAAGATTTACTCAAGAGTTAGGAGAAGAGCTTTGGTTTTGGGAGTAGATTTGTCTAAATTTGCCAATCCATAGTAGCTTTTTGCATATATGCCAATGGGTAAAATTGTCTTTTAATTGCAACAATAAAATCATTCTAAGAGTTTAAAAATTTTACCATGTTCTTCATGTCCTCCTGAGTCTTGGATTCCACCAAATGAGTGTTGCACTATCAATCGAAGCAAGCTGAATCTTAGTTTCATCATCTTGAATTTTTGTATCCTACAATACAAAAAAATCAAGATGATGAAACCAAAATTATCTAATTTCTCAGCATTTACCTCTCATTGTACATTGACAATTCAAATTTAATATCAATCTTCAACGAGGAATTTTGTGAAGGAGTTTTACCATGTCCTTTTGGAGAATTCGGAAGAGGTCTTGAATTGGTAGAAGAAAGAAAGATGGAGGTGAGGGTGGTGGAAGCACCATTCCCTCCATTTCATTAGGAATTTTATCACCACTGTCTCCCTTATGCTTTGAGGGTTGGGGCCTTCTGTATCCTGTATTCCTTTCCCATCAGATTTTCATCATTTCTCTCCATTTCACTTTATTAACCTTTCTGAGATCTTCATCTTCTGCAGGAATATGTTCTTGACTCTCTTCACCAGGCCATACTTGGTGAATGCCTCCTTGAAACTTACAGTGATGATATAAGACTTCCTCCTTTGAAGGATGAGAACTTGGCTTCACAGTTGACCTTCTCTCTTGTGAGTTTCAACCTTGTGAGCATCAGAAAACTAAAACTTGCAAATATTTTCAAATAATCAAGTCTTCAAAACCATGCTCCTGATACCAACTTGATCAAAATGAAGAAGACTTATATTCTTGAAATTATTGCAAGATTTAATTTATAATGTTAAAATGGAAATGGATCAACTTTGCAACACAACTTTATATAAATTACTCATTCAAGATGCATATAAACAACAACAATAAACAGTGAACGAAACACATAACACAACAAATGATAAAGAGGTTCACGCCCCTCTCCAGGCTGCATCTCCTGGTCCAGCTTCCAATGGATCGTTTGTATTATTTGCTCAAAATTAATGTGGCACACAATGCTCAAATGCCAAATAGATGGCTCCAATGAAACCAGTTCAAAAACCCTAGCTGGGCTTTTTCGGCACCTCGTTTATTAGAGCAGAAGAAGATAGGCTTCTTGGAAGTTCTCCTTCAAACTGTTGTCTCTAGATTGACAAATTGCACCCCTGTTGGCTTGATAAAATTCAAATTTCAGCTAATCTTTGAAAACTTTTCACTTTTTTTCAAAAATTCTCTAAACTAACATATATTATGATGAAAGCAAATGATCATAATAAGTATGCAACAAAGCAAGTAGAGAAAAATGTAAATGAGACATGGCATGTAAATATAAGTAGATGCAACTAAGATATCATGAGCAAACAAAATGCAAATGCAATAAAACCAAATGACCTACCTACCTGGGGCTTGGGGCCCATGGAGGACAGGTGCAGAAAATGTGAAATTGTACAACCAATGCAACCACTTGCTCAACATCTCACCCAAGTGCTTGTTGATTTTTCACTAAGCTAGGCTTTAGCATGAAGTTCATTGCATTTTTAGCATTTTCACTTGAACCATAGACAATTCTTGGGTTACACCATAAACAATTTTATGTAACCAAGATCAAAGAAGAAAACACCATGCAAGTACACAAGAGTATCTTGGGAAACCCTTCTCAACAAGGGAAGAAAACCAACCAATCCTTTGCTATATTCTTCAATAGAAATACCTCCACACCATAAACCTAGCACACAAGAGGGTTCTTGGGCGCTAGGGTTTCTAGCGCCCAAGAGAGGTGCATTTTTCAGCCCTAGAACTTGTACTTGCGAAATTTCCAAAACACACTCGTGTTTCCTCAATGGGAAATTACCTTTATTTATATTAAACTGGACTATATCAAAAAGGTGTGTCTGTTGGAACAACATGGCCGACCTCAATAACTCAAAATATAATTAATTACATATTAATTATCTTTTACATTAATTATCTTTCACTTTATGGTGGGGCCGACTGTACCCTTTACATCACAAGAGTAAGGGTTCACCGAGGTAGAACTCTTAGACAATATAGCAGGGATCTCATACACCCACTAGTGCTCCCGGGCACTAGGGGGCATCCTCAACCAAAGGGCGTCCAAGTCTCTTTCTCACTTCGTCTCATGGGAGAATCATTAGAATACACACTCACTAGTGCTCAACCACTAGGATCAGTCCACCTGTGCTCCGATACGGGGAGCGTCCTACTCAACAGATCTTTATCTCTCTGCGTCTCATGGGAGAGTCATCTAGAGTATCACATCATCTCAACTCTCTGCGCACATAGGAGAACAATAAACCCATCACATGGGCTCTTTCACCCTTCTGAGGGGTATACATGGGTTTCATCACCGTCTCAGAGAAAATGATACAACCAAATCATGGGATTCCTCACCCCACTGGAGCACACATGATTCCATCTCAAGTCTCAGAGAGGAACTATATACCCATCTCATGGGCACACCTACTTCATGGGCTCTCTCACCGGAGACGACTCACTCGATTCGTGTCTGAGGAGGATGTCTCCCTGGCCCCGTAATCATCAATACTCCCTCATTGGGAGGCATTCTCCACCAGTAGAGTCTCTCACGAGAAATTACTTGAACCGTCTTGGCAGAAAGCGGTTTGGTGAAGATATCTGGTGCTCATGTGGCAGAAGCCTTTGCCGCGATGTATTGCTTTCCTCTGCAACGTGTCTTTGATATAGTAATATTTTATCTCAATGTGTTACGATCTATCATGAAACACATGGTTCTGAGAGAGCTTCACACGGCTCACGGTTATCAGAATGAATAATGGTAGGTTCCATCTCATGATCAAATAAATCTGTCGAAAACTTGCGAAGCCTGGCACGCCCTTGGCCCCATATACTCAATGATATATGCCTTCTAGTTACTCAATACCCGCAGATCTTTGTTTCTTGCTGAACCTGGAAACCATGGCAGGCCCTAAGGCAAAACAATATTCGAAGGTCTTTTACGGTCCCCGCTGCACTCCTTGCCCAGCCATCGACTTGTATCCTTGCAATCTCAAGTCTACTTTGGAGGAATATCTCAGGCTATATCCAGCTGTGCCTCGTAGGTATCTTAGTACATGTTTTGCTGCTATCTAGCGAGTCTGTCTCGGTTGACTAAATTGAGCTGGCTAAGCCCGTCTTGCATAAGTATATATCCAGTGCGGTGTTAACGGATGCATCAATAGATGCGGTTGTTGGTACACATGTGAATCAATCTCATGTCCCGAATCGGAAGAGTCTCATTCATCTTTTTCAAGTTCATCATTATTTGTGTAGGCATGGATTTATAGTCCATCATCTGGCGTCAATGCTTCCTTTGCATTCAATAATAAGTCTTTCCGAACCGGTGAGGAATAAATCATCCACTTTAAGGACCAAGATCAGGGCCTCGTTGCCAACAATATGATAATATAGGTTTGGATCCTCAACACTCTTCTTTGAATTCCAAACTTATCAGAAATCCATCCATCTTCTTGTACCCAACACGAGGTGCCTGCTTTAGTTCATGCATGAGATTTATTCAACTTGTACACATGATTTCTCATAGTATGTCACGAATCCCTCACGACTCTGAATCTTGTTTTGTATTTCTGACGCCCGTGGTACATGCTTGATCTTCTGAGATCCACTTGGAAGTCCTCACAGTTCTCCCACATCACGGTGTGGAGAACAATATCCCATACATCATTCTTCAAAGATGGCCCGTGTTCTTACATCATGGCATCTTGCCATGCTTTCTCACTTGAGGCTTCTCCATGACAAGAAGGCTAAAAGCAATGATTTGGCTCATGGTTGAAACATAGCAGAAAATCTCTTTGGTCTCTTGCTTTCTCGGTATGTGCCTTAAGGTGCTGCATGTCCCTCTTCCTCTTACTGAGTTTATTAGAGCCCTAGATAAGCCTTTTTATATCCCTCTTTGCAATATCTCTTGGGATATCAGCTGGAGTAATTTGCATCCATTTGGAATAATGATTGTCCCTTTGAGCCGGAAGGAAGAAGGTAATGTCCTTCTTCTCATTTTTGACTCCCTTTGGTTAAGTAGCTCTCTGCGAAGTCACGGAGGATATATCTTCCTTTTCTTGTTTGCTAACATGAATATATTTTATGTTTTCTCAGGTGCTCTACTGTCTCTGATGTTGTTGAGCTCTTAACTAGCGTAATAATCAATCAATAAGGTTGGACTCCCGTACCGGACAATGGTCCAAGTCATGAGCCCACATAGGGATAATACCCTTCACTATCAAGGATGTAATCAACTATAGGTTTAATGATTAAATCAAACAATTCACTTGAGTCCACAGTCATGCTTAAACTTGCATTTGGTTTAGAGGAAGTAATCCTCATCTCTCTTGTCTTCATCCTTTTGAGGTGGGTTTTAGATTAATATCGTGGTGGAAGCATATTGTCTTCCTCTCTTCCTGGTCGGACAATTTCTGCATAGTGTCCATATTTGTCTATCCTGAAGCATTGGATCTCTGTCATGTCTCTTCTATGATATAGCTTGTAGGCGATGAAGTTTTCTCATCTTTGAATGTTTGCCTAAAGTTTCTTTTAAATCTTCCTCCTTTCTTTGTATGGAGTGCAAGAGCATGATTGTCATCATGGGAGTCTTTCACTCCTCTAGATCTAAGTCTAAGTTCTTCTTGAATACAATATGTCCATAGACGATCAAAAAGTGAGTAGTTTTCACACGTTTCACTAATACTTTGAAGAAATGGTTCCTAATGTTTTGGAACATTATTGAGAGTGGACAAAACAAGTTCTCTTTGTCGTATGGTTTCTCCAATGGCACCTAAGTGATCTCGATCTCTAACATCTTCATAAAGAAGGTATGATATCACCTTTGTCATCTTGATACTTAGGTTGGCCCTTCAATGTAAGGGCTCGAGGGTATTGTCGCTCTCAAACATATTCTTCAATGCTTCATACATTTCATAAAATCTTTTAGGTTGGCAATGCGAGGTAGGAGATGATCTCTTCTTGAGTAGATGATTATCTTCATACCTTGGCGTCATCTTCCTTTCTTTCTTCCTTCTCTTCATCGATAGTTGTCTTTGGTAAAGTCTTTTGTATCACACTCCATAAGTCATCCTCTTCAAGGGTGATATGAAGTATTGACTTCCAGGGCCGAAGTTTCTTGATCCATCAAGCTTATCTTCCACGAAGGTTTTGTTCTTCATACTTTCAGATTCTTCACAAACCCTTCTCCACTGGGCTAGAAAACCTAGCAGTAAGGCTAGGTATCACCTTAGGTTTCTTTGGGCTTATGACTACCAACAATAAGCCTTAAGAGTCACCACGAATCTTGGTGGGTTGAAGAGCTCCTTCAATGAGTTAGAAACCCAAAAAAATCTGCAGAAAAATTGCGAAACCTAGGGCCAAAAATTCAAAATGTTTGGAAATTCATTCTGAGAGTCTCTTGGATATCTTTGCTAAGAGGCCATTACTCTCCTATGCCAACATTAATACTGTTGCCGTCCTTATGCACACTTGCAAGCATGAGCTAAGTCACGCTCACTTAGTGTGCCCTCGAACAATGTCTAAGTTCACGCCCACCGCGTCACCTTGGCGGAACTTCTTCCTTCTAGGCTTACTCTAGGGAAACCAAGGGGAGTTGTCCCTAAGTTGCTAATTAAATTTTTATGTTAAGTGTTCTAGGAGTTAGTTTTTAATTGTTAGAGGGCTAAGGGGAAAACTAGCCTAAGATGATAGCAGCAATGCAATTTGCAAGTCTAGATCTAAATGTAAGGCAACCCTTTCCCTATGTCAACTAAAGACTAGTGCCTAAGGTTGGGCTATGGGGTCAATCTACGTTTGAGGGTTGTTCGTTACAAGGAGTGTTACAATTAAATCATTCATGCCCCAAACCAAGATTGATTATACAAAAGATGATTAAGTGTTAGAGAGTTTATGCAAGATTCACAAATTATTTACCAGAATACATCCAATAGATACAAATGCACAAGATATACAAAGATATAAACAATTCTTACCCTAGGGCCAGCTGAGACCCCCAAGTGGGCACTGCTCCATGGTGCCTTCCTTGTTACTAACCACTCAAGCACTCAAGGATAGAAAGCAAGTGCCTCCCAAGTGGGATACTCAATCACTTACCTTGTCCACACCACAACAAATATTCATCAACAAGATATGTCGGTGATAACCAAATAACCATATTAAAGATAAAGACAATTGGTTGCAAAAAAAGAGATCAAAACAGTAATAGGATTATCCTTGGTGTGTTGGCTATCAATACATCACTTCCCAAACATGTACAATTAATGATCTATGCAACTAATGTGCTTTCTTAAGTATTTTATAGATTCCCTAAATAGATGTGTGTCTTAACTTCTGCACTTGCACCAAATAACTGCTTGGTGCTCAAGATACTGGGCTACAAGTCCCCAGCCTAGCTCCCAAGCTCAGCCCGCACAGTAAGAAGTAATCCAGCCACGGGATCTCCCCAACAAAACCACAGGACGATCCCCCGCCACTACCCCCTAGACTGTCCTTCTTACCCGTTTAGATGGCAGAAATAGTTGTCAAAGACCCCTAAAATGTTGCTAAGTCTTGTTAGGACCCTGAGATGATGGTCTTTAAGGTGTGTTGGGTTGATTTTAAAGAGTTTTAGACACTTTTATTTTTAGTGATTTATCATTATGGCCGTGAGCAAAGTGTAGAAAGCGAATGTTGAAAAATACAATTATACCATCTCATCATCATGTAAAGATAGATCCAATAGATAGCACAATGTTTAAACAACTAAGTAAGCATCACATGAAAAAAATCATGCAAGATATTGAAACATAAAACCATAAACCATTCATATGTGATTTGCCAACAAGAAAGATTAAACTTTAAGATACTTAGATGTTTAAAACCAAAGGATGTAAGATGATTAAAGATACGTGCAACGTGTATGAGTTTAGAAGATAAATGAACTATGAGCAAGAATACTAAACCATACACATCTAAACCATAAACACCATAAGATATATGTGTATTCAAAACATCTAGACTAACATCACATGAAAAGAGTTATACAAGATATTGAAAGGTTAAACCATTTACCAATACATGTGAAGTGCTAGCAATATAAACCAAAAGATTAAACTTTAAAACATTAGATGTTCAAATCATAAATGTATGAGATGATATAATGTGTTTGCAATATATGTTTTTTTTTTTTTTTTTTTTTTTTTTTTTTTTTTTGCTATGGTTTGACATTTGGTTTTGATATTCACATCAACCATGAACAAGATTATCGCATGTAAATCAAAGTGTGTGAGGCCCAAGAGGCCGTGAGTATTCAGACCATAAACATGTGAATATCAAAAACCAAATATCAAAGGTGTTATGTGCTAAAGCAACTACACTGGGCTATGAGTGCAATAGAAATGCTAGTAGTGAGTGTAGGAGTAGGAGCCGTGAGCATTAAGCCACTAGGCAGTGGTATGTGGTGAGCCCGTGAGCCTATGATGAAATTTTGGCATTGAGCTCCAACATGAGAGCGAGCCCGTGAAGCAAGAAATTTGTTAGGTAGGTGATTGTAGGTACTTAAGGGCACTTTAAGTGAGCAAAAGAGGCTCAATAGAGACCCCAAAGCCGTGAGCTAAAACTATGAGCCGTGGGCTCAAGTGTGACAATCCAAACCACTTTAAAAATGTGCTAAGTTACTAAGTGAAATAACTTGTAAAACAATAGACAGCAAATAGGAGATCTCTAAAACTTCCTCATCATATGCAATCTAAAATAGGATAAACAACTTCAGAGATAATAGATCCAGAACATGAGCACAATGAACTATCTAACCATCAAACAGAAATCAAGAGCATATGAGAGATTATGAGGAAGAAACTAAGCTTGTAAGTGGAAGACTATCTAAGATATATCAATAGTTAAACAAGACCGTCACTACAAGTTAATTTCCCTTAAGCCAAAGCAATTTTGGGGATAAAACTTCCCCCAGTGCTTGGAAACAGAGTGAAACTACCAAGATAAAGTTGCACAGAAAAGGGGGCTTTGAGTCTTATGTCATCCACATACATGGAGAGACGGAAGCCAGTGGCAGCCTACCCCTTGGGCAAGAACTATCTTGATAATGTTAACAAGCATTATTAGATTGATTTCATACAAAAGAATGATATACAAACTAATTTAAGTGTTATATTAACAAAGAATGACTAACTAAGTTAGGTTACTTTTATGGGCTCAAACTAGCTAGAAAAACTTAAGAAATGAATGAGAAAGGAGGAGAAATACTTAAAGTCAAGTAGGTGCTTGGGAAGCCTCCAAGATTGTATCTGACTTGTACTCTTAATCTCTTGCACTGCAAAATCAGCAAGCAAAGCTTGTTAGAAATGCTTATGAAACACCAAGAAAAGTTAAATTTTCTGTGTATACACAAAAAATTTCAAGCAAGTAAATATGATAGATAAGATATGTTTTTTGACCTCTCTAAAGCTAAAATACCAGCTGAAAATCAAATGGAAATAGTAGGAAAATTATGTGATGAGGGAAGAGGTTTTGGAGTGTAGGAGAGTCTCAAGCGAGGACTCCTCTTCGAATCTTACCCCAAGTGAAACCCTTGAGTGACACATAGAGTAGTGAAACATATGCAACAGAATAGATGAATCCCAGATCAACCTAGAGCGAAACTACTTGCAAATTCTGAGCTACCCAAAATAATCACAAGCTAGCAAGAATACTCAAAGCTACCTTACCCAAACAGAGCCACTTTGAACTCAAGATCTAATCACTAGGCATATGAAAAAGGAAACAACATCACCTCATGTGTATGAAACAAAAAGAATACTCAAAGATACACCAATGATCCTCCAAAGGCTTTCTCATTGCAAAATAGAGCAATGAAGTGGATGGCAATGTGGTAAGAGCAAGAAGATGGAATTGTGGGAAATTTCAGAATAATAGTGTTAGCAAGAAGATTGGTGAAGAAAAGAGTGAAAGAGACTTCTCTTTATGTGGGAGGCCAGAGAGAGGTTTGGATGAGTGCTGAGTGTTAACACTTGAACAGTGGAGTGAATCCCAAAGAGCCCCTTAGGGTTTGAGACTTGGGAATGAGGAGAGAGAGAGGTGTGGTCACTTGATTGGCTAGGAAACCATCAAGGGGGGGGGCGCACTAGGAATTTTAGGAGGCCCCACGTGCCAAAAATAGAAGGTGGTTGGGGTTTGGGTTGCGTTGTGGTCAACCTCCAACCAAATGGGGCAAGAGAGAAGATGCTAACTTCTAAGAGGAGGAGAGGGTGAGTTAGAAGGTTGAGTTAAGGTTAGTTTAGGTTTAGAGTCAGTCTAGGGAGGCGTTCCACATTAATGATAGGCTGACTCTTGGATCCCAAGGCTAGATTTGAGAGTTTAGTTAGTTAGTGGGTCGTTTTTTTGATTAGGGCAAGGGAAAAGAGGTTGAAAAAGTAGATGTAGGTTGAATTAAGTTGGGAAAATGTTAGGATGGGTTTGGGTGGAGTTGGAGGTCTAACTTGCTCATTGCCACCTTAACATCTCACTAACTCAATTACAATGTTTTTGTGATATTTTAATAATATCACCTTAGCAATTAAAAATTGTTGTTTTTTGCCCTAGTTGACTCTAGAGTGGACTAAGACATAGTAAAAATAGTCCGACTAAGCTGAAACCTGGTCCATGGATGTAAGGGGTGCTATTCCATTCATTTTGAGCACAAATACCCTATCTTTCTCCCAAAGACAAAGTTTTTACAACATTTAGCTCAAAAAAATAATTAGTTAATATTTATATATCAACTTAATATATTAAATAAACAATCTAAACTCAGTGAATTCATGAAACTTGAGACCTTTACTGGCATGGTCATTTACAATATTCTAATGGTCTAGAGGTAGATGAGACCACCGGCCTTCCACCACTTTGGAGGAATTATTGCATTTGTGGAGGGAAAAACTCAAGGAAGTCGTGAGGAGCTTGTCACATTACGACAACGAGGATAAAAAACCCTCGATGAAAGGAACTCCCTAATGACACATCCAAGGTACACGACCTAACTATGATCCATGCAGGACATTATTGTTATAGACCGCAGCGAGAAGTCGCAATCCGTTTACAAAAATTTAAGTCTTTGGGAGTTAATGCAGTCGGCCAGGAGCTTGTCTGGTCGACAACCTGAGGGTAAAAAACCCTCGATGAAAGGAACTCCCCTGATGACACATCCGAGGTACCTGACCTAACTATGATCCATGCAGACATTATTACATTATAGACCCACGCAGGGGTGCAGAAATCCCGTTTTACAAAAATTTAAGTGCTGGGGCATTAGATGCCCAGTAGAACCATCTCTGTCTTTGACATAGAAAATCTTCATGATACATGAGTTGACCCCTGTGCTGAATAGGCGGTCAACAAGCCCCAACGTCCAGGTAATAAGGTCTGGAACTGGAAAAGGAGGGTCGTACAGATTTTCTAGAAACCCTAGGAGGGTCATACGGTTATGCAAAAGGAGGACGGTTTTCTTTGAAGACTTCTGCAATGGCTTCTTCAAGACCTAACCTCTGATACCATGTTGATTTTTCACTAAGTTAGGCTTAAGCATGAATTCCATTCCATTTTTAGCATTTTACTTGAACCATAGACAATTGCAGTTACACCATAAACAATTTTCTGTAGTAACCGAGATCACAGGAAGAAAACACCATGCACAAGTACACAAGAAGTATCCTGGGAAGCCCTTCTCAACGAGGGAAGAAAACCCAACCAATCATTTGCTATATTCTTCAAGAGAAAGACCTCCCACACCATAAACCTAGCACACAAAAGGGTGCTCACAAAACCTAGAAAGCTAGCGCCCAAGAGAGGTGCACACTTCAGCGCTAGAACTTGTACTTGCTGAAATTTCCAAAATCACACTTGTGTTGTGTTTCCTCAATGGGGAAATTACCTTTATTTATATTAGACTGGACATATCAAAAGTAGTGTCTATTAGCACAACAGGGCCGACCTCAATAACTCAAAATATAATTAATAATTACCATATTAATTATCTTTCACTTTATGGTGGGGCCGACCTGTACCCTTTATATCACAAGCAGGGTTACAAGTAAGTCCGACTCTTATACAATATAGCAAGGGATCTCATACACCCACTAGTGCTCAACCACTAGGGGCACGTCCACTTGTGCTCAACCAAAGGGACATCCAAGTCTCTATCTCATTGCGTCTCACAGGAGAATCATCAGAATACACACTCACTAGTGCTCAACCACTAGGATCACGTCCACCTGTGCTCAACCACAGAAACATCCTACTCAACACATCTCTATCTCACCGCGTCTCACATGAGAATCATTCAGAGTATCACACCATCTCAACTCTCTGCACAAAGGAGAACATTAAACCCATCACATGGGCTCCTTCACCCTTCATAAGGGTATACATCGTTTCATATTCATCTCAGAGAGAACGACACACCCAACTCATGGGCTTCCTCACCCCACATAGGGGCACACATGATTCCATCTCCGTCTCAGAGAGGAACAACACACCCATCTCATGGACACACCTACTTCATGGGCTCTCTCATAGGCCGACTCACTCAGTCTGTGTCCTAGAGGATTAGAAACGTTTCCCAAGTGGTAATTGCCTTAGGAGGGATTTTGTTCTACCACTCCTTGGCTTTCCTTGTGAGAGATGGAAATAAAAACTTCACACATGTCCTGATATTGGTTTTGGGAGGCACAAGAATTTAAATCTTCTGAAAGAGTATCCACATGATGCCGAGCCGATACGATGTCTTCTTCTAAGAAGGTGGAAAGCCATTCTCTAAAACCACTTTGAAAAAATGGTTGAGAATCTTCATTAGATAAGAGTTCTGAGTCCTTAAAAGGATGATCCATGTTATCCCCTAGCCTAGGGATAACTGAGGAGATCACGTCTCGAGGCCCACGGGTCCTAGACATGGAGTATCGAGAGTTGGACGACTTAGGCATGGCCCTAGAGGGCCCCTCTTTTCTCCAGTGGAGTCCATTTATCAACATCAACAGTGTCCATCCCACCAGCCTGGTGTTGAAGTAGCAGTAAGTCTTGCTCCATGATGTAATGAGTCCGGGTATCATGGTATGTGTCACTCTAATTTTTGAATCACTTGAATATGTTGCATTGAATTTTTCTTCATTTCATGGCGTTTGTTTAGAAATTATGCTCTTTGCCTCGTTCATACCTGGAAGGGTGACATGGTTCCCTAGTAAGTTGATCTCCCTTTTTGATGGGTTGCCACTGGGTGGGTCTGGGAAAGGTCATCGTCCGTTCCCTCCATACTTACCACTTTCCATCCTTATTCCTCTCATCTCCCCTACCTTTGTTTGGGCATTGGGATTGGCTACACTAGGAAGGGTTGTACCTTACCTCGTGGGAAGAAGGGGCTAAAGGCCCAGAGGGTAAAAGTAGTTGGCAAGAGTTAAAAGAAAATATTGAAACCTTTGAGATGCTTCGCCCATGGATCCTCGAGAAAGTAGTGAAAAGATTATCAGTAAGAAAAGGGGACCCATATGATACATACACACTCAAGGTACTAGTTGAGGGATAAGAGGTCTCATCACGAGTCGACCTATTATGACCATGGGCATGTAGCAGTATGACACTACCACCTATCTGGTCACCAAACTAGGGTAGTGGATCTTGGTGGCATAACCAAGAGAAAGGGGGTCTCATCATGAGCCAACTTCTCATCTCCGTGAAATGTTTGTGGATAACGCGGTCACCTCTGGTCATCAAGTTAGTGTGAAAAATCCAGGTCCTATCAAGCTTGCCTACTGGGTCTGTCTTTGACCACATATAGGCTCTAAGTTTTCACTGTCTTCTGAAGTATTTGTTGCTGTTTTATAACAGCCAACAATTCAAGAACTTATGCTGATTTGTTACGGTTATGTTCTCAAGTTTGGGTGCTCTAGCATGTTGTTTTGGTAACCAGAAATTAGTACATGCATCTCAAAATAAACATAATACACCTAAAAATCGTTACTGCTGAAAATGAAACAGATCTAAGAGACTAATACATGCATTTGTAGACACAGGTATTTTTGGTCAATATGACCCTGGATAAAACCCCCTCGAGGAAAACCAGTTTGGAATGTAAGTGTATATATGAGGAAAGCAGAAGAGGGATTACAACTAATACAATAAATGATAGAACCTGATACAATAACAACTCGATCTGAGTTGATATACAAGTCCAAAACCTCCAAGAGCGCCCCAGAATGGTGCACCCAACATGTAAGCTGCCGAATCCACTGAATCTGCTCCAACTGCCAACTGTGAGCTTAGATATGGAAACCCCTCTACAGTAATGAAGCTCTGTTGAATGGCTATCCTCTGCAACTGATCTCACTGCAATCTGATGGCTAGAAGTCTCTCAACTGTTGATGCACCCCAATCTGGCAATGCGCTCTCCTCAAAAGTCGAACCTCTCCAGTAAATAAGCTATGGCATATGATGCAAGCCTCCCTCCATGAAAGCTAGCGCCCAAGCTCAAGCAACCTCACAAAACTGACCTCATCCTCATCCTCCAAGAGCTCCTCTCTCAATGAACAAAAGAACCAATGAAGAATGCGCCCTCATTCACCCTTTGCGCCCCTCTTTGACATCCAAAAGGAAACCTAAAACATGAAGGGTTGAGATCATCTCATCTCCCATCTAATCAATGGTTGAGATCTCCCCATTCATATTTAAGTCAATAACCCACTTTGGGTTAAGTTTCCTAAGTCAACTTTATGTCTCTAATTCACCCCCTTTGTGAATTAATAGTCACTTTTAGGCCAAAATGACTAAATTTCACTTTAGGCAAAGTCAAAGTGAAATTAGACAAGTACAAGGTACAAAGTGTAATGTCCTTTCCTCATGTGCTAAGGAGGTCATAAGCACATGGGGAACACCTCCCAAGGTACAAAAATCAACAGTCCCTCTTACCGAGGAAGGTGTTCCTCACCAAGCCCATCTTGTCTCTGAAATAGACATGCTTGCCCCATGGTAGGGCCTTGGTGATAATATCTACAACCTGGTCATTTGCAGATACATATTGCAACTGAGCTGCCCCTCTCTGAACCCAGTCACGAATGAAGTGGTACCTGATCTCAATATGCTTCGACCGGTCATGAAACACTG
>SNQJ01S0117934.1:0-27613 GCA_010110895.2 Picea sitchensis
GTATTTTTAGTGGCTATACCTTTTTATCAATACAATTATGGATCCGCAATGTATTTTATGGCAGCCATATCTTGCAATTCTTGATCACCCAAGCATAGGTATGCCTGCCTTGGGTTTGAAACATGTCATAATATTTGTTGGATGTTTTTGTGCAGCTTTTGTCAGGTTCTCTGCATCTATACCCTTGCTTGAAAGTCTACAAAGCATTTCAGTTATCAATTCCTATCTTCTAACTTCATACTTTGGGGGGGCAATCTGTTACACATAAAAAATACTCACTTTGATAGTGTTGCAAGTGTCGTCATTAAAAAGGTTGCAAGTGTCATCATTACAAGTGTCGCAAGTGTCACACTTTGCTCACAAGTGTCGCAAGTGTCAAAGAAAGCATACTGTCATGATGCCTATGTCGTGCCTATAACGACATGATAAGGACACTTGAAACACCTCAAACTTTTGATTTGGAAGAGACGAAATGAGTCAGCGGGCTTATAATCCTTTTGCCATCTGAAAGCACCCCAAAAACTAAGTTTTGGAGGAGAGCGCTCCCCTATACCTCTTCTGGGAGCGCCGATGCTCCCCCTTACACTGTCTGGGAGCGTTATAAAGCTCCTCTGGCCCTTTTGAGGGAGTGCTATGGATTTTGAAAGCGTTGGCGCCCCCCTAAATCCTACTAGGGAGCGCTACAGCGCTCTGATGGTCCTTTTGACGGAGCGCTACCTATTTTGGGCAGTAGTTAAGTTGTTGAGATGAATGGGGGAAGGATCCTTTCATTCTTGGAGGGCAGTTGGATTCGAATCCCTAGTCCAGCCATGATCTTAGGGCAGATCCTCAACTAAAGGAGGAAAATCCTCACCTTCCCCAAGGATATCTCAAGTTGTTGAGCCTCTCCAAGGCTATATAAGCAAGCTTTCTAATGGTGAAAGAGGACGGGAAAAAGGAGAATGACACCAAACTTATGATCTTATAAGTGGTGTTGGAACAGAGATAATTTGGCAGCAAGAGACCTGTGATCTCATAGGGAGCAATCAGTGAAGCTGTCATCATTCATATCATGGATCTTTTGAGCAAGGGGTAGACAAGGAGGACTTGACGAAACTACTACAATCCATCTACGGCTGTAAGCGATGTTTTGTCCTCATTAATATAATTTGCTTGGCCTGTTTCTTTCTAATTCGTGTTCAATTTCACATGAATTTGTCTCTTTAGTAGATAGACCTATTTCGTACTAATCTTGATAGAGTAGGAAGTGGTCGTACTTTGTTTGTCTACTGGGCTTATCAAGGAGCAAAATATTGGATCTCAACTCGGAGCGTGCAGGGACAAACGTCGGTAAAAGGTACTTCTTTTCTCCTTCCTCCTCACACACTAGTCCACCTAGATCTAAAAGGAATTCAGTGACCATGATAAGCACTTTCTGTCTTAGAGTTAAGAGTCTAGCTCTTTGAGGAGATCTACCTGTCCGCAAGGAGATTTTCCTTCAACACTCTAGACAAAGTCAAATTCCACAACAATACCAATGATATGTTATATTCTGATTACTTGAGTCTAAGATTGAAGAATTCAAAGCTGTCATCTTATGCAATGAAATTAGAAGGGCGGTTGAGGCAAGAAAAAGCATGTAGCAGATCTTGGCAGACTCAAGTCAAGAGGCTGGAATCTGAAGTCCCCCCAAGGGGTGAAATCCTCATTGAATGAGAAGGACAAATTGATTCAAATATTCAAGAAGAAACTGAAAATGTCTGCAATAGAGCATCCACAAACAACATAACTAGTTTCTCTAGAACATGAAAAAGAAGCATTTCAACAAGAGGCATTAGACTACAAGGATAAGGCATTACAACTAGAACAAGAAAAGGTGAATTGGTCACAAGGACATAAAAAATTGTTGAACAAGGCTATAGTTGTACCTCCTACTATAGAATTTGGGCCAAGCACTGAAGGACTTGTCCCGACTATATCACAAGTTAGCATGAAGGTAGGAGAAATCAAGGGGTTAAAAGGGGACATAGAGAAATTGAAGTAGGAAATGAAAGCAAAGGATGAAAAAATGGCTCAATTTCAAAAGGAAATGGAGCCTTGCAGGAAATGATAAAAAAGTTGAAGGTGAGATTAAGAGGCAAATGCATTTTGCATGGAGCCAAGTATATCATCTAGGATTCTATAGTTGCTGAAGCTACCAAGTTCAGAGTGTATTTAAACTTCATCAATGATAAAGACAACATGGCCATCACAGCCAGAAGCATATGCATTGTTGTAAATGAGACTATAGCAAAGAAACCATCATAGTGGACCCAAAATTCCATAAACCTGCTCAACTCCATCCCTACTACAGAACTTCAGACCAATGGAGTCAAAGATAGAACTACATTAATCATCTGGGCCGGGAGGATTATTGCTAAACATAACTTGTTGAAATCATTTCAAACCAAGGCAACACAGATGGAGCAAAGTGTGCAATAGTTCAAGGATCTGTTTGAATAATTGTTTATTAAATTCCTCCCACCATTTTTTGATTGAAAAGGAAAGTTATATGATAAGGAAGAATACAATGCTTTCCTCACTTAGTACAGAATGGATCACTCCAAATTTGAAAACCTAGAGGAAATCCTGAAAGGAGCAACCATGGTTGAACATCTGATTATAGATTTTGAGATTTTGAATTAGTTCAAAGCAATGAAAGTTGGACTACCAGTCATGACATATGCCTCTTGCATTGACTTGGAGATCCTGATCAAAGAAATGATGGATTATGATATCCCTTCCGACTTGCAATGGAAGGATATAGTACGGCTAGGTAAGACAAAGTGTAGTTTTCCAAGTGCCAGTAAATAATGTCCAGGTGTCACTGAAGATGGAAGATCAGGCAGAAGACCAGAACAGAACAAGTGGTAAAGAAAGGAGTTGAAGTGTCAGAGGAGTTAGAATCCAGACCATCAAAATTTTTCTTCTTAATCATTGTAATCAGTTCAAATATTGAAACTACCCTTTATAATTATTGTAATCGGTTTCAGAAACTGAAACATTTCATTTCAAGCATTGTAATCAGTTTCAAACAGAATGAACTCAAAATTGTATAAATATTAGGAGTTTCAAATGTATTATGGGTTGGTAGAGGTGAACAGGCATGATTTATCTCTTTGAACTTGAATGTAATTTTATGAAGCTAAATAGAATACATATGCAGAAGTCTTTGAAGTCTTCATGAAAATATTTTAATGGTAGTGATACGAGTTTTGTCTTCTCTCTTTATATGTATTTCATGTATTTATAATTCCATTTACACCGTCTTGTGTTTAAATTTGATAGTTTAAATGCCCATAATTCATCTTGTGATGCTCTTGGCTTAAGAAATTTAAACTATGTTAATTTCTTCCTGACTAATTCAAAATTCAGTTCGTTAATGCTTTGATAGAGTTACTTGTTTTCTCCTTTCTTCTTACACTCTGCAAAGCTCAATTTATAACTCAGATTCATCACCTCATTAAGCCTTTATCCTCTAGAGAGTTCTATTGTCCAATCAATGTTTCCATTCATTTTCAGAAGTTTGACTCCATAGCCCTAAGTTTCTGTCCTCTTCCCTGCCAACAAATTTATAAACCCGCCCCGCGCCCCCCCCCCCTACAAAACAACAAAACCTAGCCATTGATTGTCAAAGAAACACCAAGTGACACAAGAGAGACCTCTCTGAGCTGAGTAGGATAGTACCTAGCTCTAAAGTTGGTTTGTAGGTTACCTCTGTCATTTGTTTTATCAACCAAAAATTTTTACAGAGTGCTAAGAAAATGCATGAATATTACCATTAAGTGTATTATCATTGATAAAGGTTTTTCGACATCCGTGATGTCTCTATCTTATTGGAAATCCATTGGCTCTCCCCAACTTTATAAATCTATGACCATGTTAACTTCTTTCGATGGGCGCTCTTTTAGACCCAATGGTATCCTCCCCTCTTTCCCGATCCATTTAGGCAATAAGACTATGGAGGTCGAGGTTGAGGTGGTTGATGCAACCCTCGACTGCAATATTTTACTGGGGAATAATTGGACTTACGCTATGATAGTTGTTGTTTCGTCAGTGTTTCTCGTTTTATTATTTCCTCATGAAGGGAAGATGGTGACAATCGATCAGTTATCCTTTGCACACTCCAGTTCCCCATTATCGAGAATTCTTAGCATGCATCTAAAAACATTGGTGTTAGGATGTATCCTTCCTTGATGGGAACCATTAATTTCTTGGCACCAATCTCGTACATTAATTCCATTTCTGATGAGTCTTAATCGTCATCGAGGTATGTTTCATTCCGTACTTCATATTTTGATGACCCATGGACCCTACCTTCTTCAACTTCCTCATATGAAGGTCACTCACACATCAATATGGAAATGTCATTTTTTTCACTTGAATTTGCATATCAGTTTATAAAGGAAGCTACTACAGACTCAGATCCTCCATCCTTGTGGATCGAAGAGGTGGATCCTTCCTTAGAGCCCATATGGGATGCACACTCATCTAGTTCACAGGACTTCCTTGATGATACTTTTCCCTCATACAAATAAATATTAGAGGCCATGCCTGGACTTGATAGGCCTTGGGAAGACCTTCACCATAGATCTTATTTTCTCCTAGAGATTGAGAGGATTGAATGTGATGAATTTAGGTCCATCATGAGTGATATGGTTGATCACGTTGTGGCTCCGTTAGATCAGCATAGCATATATGCTGAAGGAAACATGGTGAATATCTATATTACCATCATGATTGACATATCTCTAACCCTCACTAAGGTTGAAAATGTTTACATCGGTGCATATTTTTTGCCCAAAGAAATTCAGATTTACATCAATCTCTTTAAGGAATTTCAAGACGTATTTGCTTGATCATATGAATAAATGTTATAGATCGACCCTATTATTGTCAAAAATGAAATTAAGACTTATATGAATGCTAATATAGTTTGAAAATGACTTAGATATGTAAATCCTAGGAAGTCTCCCACTATTAAGGTAGAGGTAGAGAAGCTTCTTAGCGTTGGCTTCATATACAGGGTTTCCTTGACTGAATGGGTGTCCAATATCATTCTTGTAGATAAGAAGAAAGGAACCATTCGTGTATGTATGGATTTTAGGGACTTGAATAAATCATGTCCCAAAGATAATTTCCCCACACCCTTTATTGACCATATTATTGATGAGTGTGCGGGGAGCGAAGAATTTTATTTTATGGAAGGATTTTCAGGCTACAATCAACTTCAAATTAAACCCAAGGATCAACATAAGACACCGTTCATTTTTCCTTAGGTACGTTTGCATACCATAAAATGCCTTTCGGTCTTAAAAACACCTGAGCAACTTTTCAACGGGCTATGACCTTATCTTTCCATGACCTCAAACATATATTCGAGGCTTATCTGGATGACCTCGCTGCTCACTCTCACATGAGGGTTGATCATATGACTCGTCTTTTGCTAGTGTTTGAAATATGTCTCCATTATCATATTCGATTGAACCCTCATAGATTCATATTCTATGTTAGGCCATACCACCTTTTGGGATTTATAGTTTTTGAGAAAGGGATCATGGTAGACCCCATGAAGGTTGAGGAAATACTTTTATTTCCTCCCCCACGCAGTATTCGACAACTTCAGGATTTACAGGGGAAGGCTAACTTCCTGCATCATTTTATATCCAACTATGCCAATATCACTAAGGGTTTTATGCGTCTCTTGAAAAAGAATACTCTGTTCATATGGGATGAGTGAGCCGAAGAGTCCTTTGATGCTCTTAAGAAATCCCTATTGTCGACACCTTTGCTGAGTCCCCCAAACTATAGTATAGATTTATTACTTTATATTATCGCGTCTGAAGGGACAGTTGGTATGGTTCTCATTCAAGAGGATGACAAAATTTAGGAGCACATTATCCATTACCTTATTCGAAATATAATTGGTCATGAACTTAAGTACTCTCACGTAGAGAAGCTAGCCTTAGTAGTCGTGCATGTTGTCCAGAGATTGCGCCATTACATTTTACTCCAAAAGAATAGTGTGGTCGCTGACGTCAATCCATTTAATTACGTCCTTACAAGGCGTATCATAGGGGGGGAATACAATAAATGGATTGTGAATTTGTAGGAATTTGATATTGATTTTGTGTTCGCAAAATCCAAGAAATCGCTAGTATTTTTGGAATTAATGTCAGTATTCCCTACATAGGATGAACATACTATTTACAATGACTCATTTGTTGATGAGAATATTTTCCTTATCTCATGCTCGGACCCCTGGTATGGATATATTCTAATATACCTTCAAACTTTTAAGTTTCCCTCACATATTTCAAGAGACAAACGATGACGTATATGCCATCAAGCCAAAAAATACCTCATTATCAATGACACGTATCGTTGAGGGGTAGATTTTATGTTTCATCGTTTTTTGACTCATGGATAGGTGGAAGTCATTCTTAATGAATGTCATAGTGGGGCATGTGGTGGTCACTTATATGGGCTTGTGACCTCCTAAAAAATATTGTGAGTTGGTTATTTTTGGTTATCAATTTTTAAAGATTTCATAGAAGCGGTCAAGAAGTGTCACCCTTGCTAGGTGTTTGCTCGTAAGATGTACTCGCATCATACCCCTCTTCACCCAGTAATCACCTTTGTTCCCTTCACCAAGTGGGGGGTGGATTTCATGGATTACAACTCAACCTCAACTAGGGGGAACCATCACATTATCATGTACGTGGATTATTTTACTAAATGGGTTGAGGCCATGCCTACAGTTAAACACAATGGTGAGACTATATCACATTTCATATTCAATCAAATTATAGCTCGGGTTGGAATTTTGAACGAGAATTTCACTGTTCATGACAGTCACTTTCAGAATGAGATGATGACAGAGTTGGCATCAAAACTGGGGTTTAAATAGGATCATTCATCGCCCTATTATCCCCAGGAAAATGACCAAGTGGAGGCAGTGAATAAATCTATGAAGGCCATTTTGGAAAAAATTGTTAGGTAGAGTAAATCTGATTGGCATGTGATGCTTTACGTTGCTCTATGGGAATATAAAACCATAGTAAAGAATTCCATTGGTTTCTCACCATTCCAATTAGTTCACAAAGTGGAGTCGATCCTTCCTATTGAATGTGAGATCCCTTCTCTTAAGTTTCCAATTGAGATCCTACCTAACATGAATAATCTTGAAGAACACCTTCTACACTTAGAGAAGCTCGATGAGCAATATTGAGATGCCTCTATAGCTATAGAGGTGAATAAACAATGTGTTAAGGTACAATATGATAATTTTTTCCATCCTCAACAATACATTGAGGGTGACTGGTTCTTCTTTATGACTAATCTAAAGAACCATTGGGGGTAGGAAAATTCAACCCTATGTGGCACAGTCCTTATATTGTGACATGTGTCCTTGAAAAAGGAGCCTATGAGTTATAATATTATGAAGGGAATGTGCTAAAAGAGCCCAGAAATGGACTCTACCTCAAAAGGTATTATGCTTGAGCTGAGAAGCTCGATCATGACCTTTGTATACTAGTGTATGTTAGTGTATATATTTGTTTTTATTTTTTTGTGTCATCGGTTTACTTATTGAGTTTCCCCTTGATTGGAATATGCCAATAGGATCATTGGTGTTCTTAGGATTTGTGGATGGTGCCAATCATCATACTTGGAACATAGCTTTACCGCTTAGGTTATATATTCTCCCAACAGACAATTGGTGTCTTCGGGAGGAATTTGTCTGGAGCCATCAATGAACAATGTGGCTGAGTATAGTGTCATTATAGAGCTATTACATGAAAAAATTTCACATGGTGTTTGATCCTTCGAAGTTCTCCTGGATTCCCAATTAGTTGTATGTCAGTTGAATGAAAGGTATTGGGTAACAGATCCTATGTTACTCCAACGTTTCCTTCGGGTACAAATTTTGGAACAATATTTTGATTTTATTACTTATAGTCATATCCCTAGAAGCTCTAATAAATAATTCTATGCATATGATAATTACATTTTAGATTGGAATTTTTCACATAACTGAGTAAAAGAAACACACATTCATACATTCATCCATTGTAAGATATGTAAGTAAAGCCGAAGACCAAAAGTTTTTTATATTCCATCCATCAAGTCCAAAAAATATAGTGTCATAGTACAAAATTCAGCTTATAGCCCTCAAAATACATATATGGTTGGCACATCATATAACCATGGAATCTAAGCCTAGGGTCCCAGATGCATGTCATGATAGCACACTATAGCGTTAGAGAGCTCTGAAAGAGTCTCACCCATAGAAAGGGTACACCCACAACCTACCTTTGCATAGCCTCAGGAAGATCATTCACCTGGACCATAGGAATCATGTGCGTCAGATGTGATAGCTTTCCCTCCACATTCTAAAGAACTCGATCTGCATTCCTGCCAACCATATCCTCCCCTCGTCCCTTACGTCGATGATGTGGGTATTCTTTTGATCATCGTGGACATACATATGCATAAGAGAGATAAACATTAATAATTTATACCATACAAAAATATTTGCATTTATCAAATTGAAAAACACAAAAAAAATGAAATATACAAAAATTAAAATTCTTACCAATCTCCCCATAGGTGGATCCTGGTGGTAATGGCATGTCACGATACCCTCGGTAGTAAATACCCTCATAGGGATATTCATCGATGGGTTCTTTCATCGCCACTAATGAAAGAACTCATCATTATAGGGGGTTGGAACCCTACCACCTCCCAACTGCCTCATCACCTCGGTCCATCGGGACATGGCTGAATCATGTAGACCGTGTGGAGGGACTTCTACTTTGGGACTAAGGGTTGGAAACCTCTTAAATAAAAAACTACACAAACTGGATGCAACCTGAATTTTCTCTTCCTTATAAGTTTGCAATATGTAAATTGGCTCTTCGTGTTGGCCAATAGTGAGGTGCACCAATCATATACTGTGGGTATCAAACACTCCACAACATAAATCATAAGTGTTCTCAATGCCTAATGTAGCGCGACCAATCCCTATATCCATGTGAGCACTAGAACGATACTCTTAAGACTGAGGCTCTTAATCTCCCTAATAGCGAGTTGGTTCCTCACTTTCTCTGTATTTGCAACAAATTAGGTGGCGATGTACTTTTCCATAGACCTCCCACCTCCAGCCCCTCGAGCCTTGATATTTACCATCTTTCCTCGATGATACAACATTCTTTAGTCTGTCTGTGCCTTCGTTAGGTATATATTGTCACTAACATATAGGATATGTTATCACCCCGCTTTTCATTTTTGCATTGACCTATGACCACGGTTCATATTCCCTAGGTACGAACCCATTTTTTTAGCAACAAAAAACCTTCTCACTGTTACCAGAAGTGTTGTTATTAAGTGGTAGAGACTTACCAAACATGGGTACACAATTTAGAACACTATTTTCCATTTGGTGCCTGTTAGAAAAAATGTTGAAATATCCAAACTTTGTGTCCCTCGCCAAAAATTTTGTCAAGTTGTGTTATCTTTAAATCTTTGTCGCCTAGTGTAAGATTTTTATCCGCAATGAACCTCTAAACATTTCGCCATTTTTGTCGAGATTTTCTACAGTCAAAACCTCAAATCCTTGTGTTGCATTTGTCAAAATTGCAAAGATTTACATCAATAGTTTGTTGAGACCTCCCATCTCTCTTCGCTTGCAATTCCTCGATCTTTGAAAAGGGCCTTAAAAACGCTAGGTTTCTTTTGTTACATTAAACCAATCTATAGTTCCTTTATATATATAATTATATATAAATAGTATTGTTTTAAAATTATTTTATAAAATTTTAAAATAATATTTTATTATTAAAACATTTGGTAAAAAAAATAAAAACTAAATAAAAGGATTATTTCATTTTTTATGCAAAATATTGGGCCAATTACCCCACGGGACCGATATCCAATAATAGCACCAAGCCAAGCACCTACAACACAACACAATTCAGCCAAGACCAAGCGCCTAAGCGCCACGCATCAAGTCACATGGAGGTGGAGCTCACGAGGGGGCCCAAAAGGGGTGCACTACACGTCGAACAAATGTGGGATTGTTGACATACTTGAACACTAATAAAGCGTTTTCACCTGTGCATGTGGGATATTTCGCATAGGGAAAAAATTGTAAATGCCAATAATTATCGACAGTAGAAAGCCAAATGTCGAGCTGCATTTTTGTACTTGCAGGTGTCGAATGGATATCCAAATCTAAATCATGTGCCAAGTCAGAGGTTATTTCCCATACCAGGCATCTGAGGTACCTAGAATAAAATTCAGTTCAACTAAAAGGAATTTGGGTGGCGGTGTATATGTCATACGTATAGAATTCAGAATTACTCATCGAGGCCCGGGGTTGCCAAAAAAACTGGTTCAACAGATGTTCAATCTCAACTTAGATATGTCTCAAGAGGGTTTTGGATTTCTCATTTGTCGAAAGCTTGTAAGACCTATGAATGGAGATGTACAATATCTTCGATAAGGAGGAACATCATCCTTTATTGTTGTTGTGGAGCTTGTTTCCGGTCAAACTGACGAATGCTAGAACATTTTCATTCAATACAAAGAGATATCCTATTCCATTTTGGAATTGATTGAATTGGGAATTTTTTTTTTCATTCAACTTGAGAAGTTGAAAGGCCAAAAAAAAATCCCTCTAGGATGTTTGAGTTGAAAAATCCTACAAGAGGAGTTTACAATGTTGTAGATATATTCACTGGGAATGTTGTAAACAACTTGCGTATGTTTCAAGATTCCTACGTGTGAGAATCTAAATCTACCAATGGAAAGGTACCTGATGCACATATATTTCTAAGACATGAATCCTATTCAATATTTGACAAATGAGTTTCAACAAAGATCTAAGGGGTTTTGTGTAGAATATGTGAGCCCTGTCTGATCTTCACCAGGAGAGCTTGAGCATACACCTAGGGGACTCCTTGTAGAAGATCTGAGCCCAGTCCATTCTTCACTGCAAAGGATTCAATAAATGTATGATGGAACATCTATAGAAGATCTCAACCCAGTTCGATTGTCACCAAAAGAGATCCATGATATATATGAAGGAACCTGTGTAGAATATCTAAGCCCAGTTCAATATTCACATAAAGAGCTTCCACAGATGTATGAGGGACTTTATATTGAAGATGAAATCTTGGTTCAGTAATTCGCTGAAGAGATTCAAAAAAAATATCATACAAACATTAACAAGGAAGGGCATACATCTTTTGCCTCATGGGAAAAACCATCTTGTGAATTGAATACAGAGCAAGAAATGGGTTTTTCAATGAAAGAACTGTTATCACACAGTTTGTAGTTATGGTAAAAGATGGATGGAAGAAAGGAAAACTGGCACAACTGAGACTATCCCACCACTGTCACCTCAATGGGATAACTCTTTCTATTTAGGGAGGTAAGTCCAAGGGGAGACGTCCCCGATGACCTGGGGTTTTGAGAAGGCAAAGGATTAAAAAGATTAAGTGATAATTTCCTCCTCACAAGTCACCACCGATCAGAAAGTCCTGGCTAATCATCCAATAAAGATAAGTAATAACCAAAAAGGTGTACCTTCCCAAGACAAAGCAACAAAGAAACTATGCATATGCAAGATCACTTGCTTGGTTAGTACTTCATATAATCATGGACTTCTGATATAAAGCAATTGATAAACAATATTAATGAAGCAAGTCAACGATGTACAATGGAAATGATTATAATATGTCACTTCACAGTAAATGCTAATGGTAATCAATGAAACAATATCAATACTAGAAACACACCTTGGCCAATAATTCAATTGCTTTGAAGATAAAATAAATGATACAAAGTATAAGTATAACACAAGTAGATAATAGCAACAGTAGGGTTAGTAAATATTAATCTAGACTAGGGTTAGAAGGATTAGTAGTTGTTCAAAGTATTTATAAGTTGTGTATTATCAAAGGTACTCAACACTGGAAGTCTTATATCAGTGCGTTATTAGGGCAAATGGAGTCAAAAATCACTGCAAAAGTTGAAGGGTCGTGATGATAGTGATAAAGCTAAAGACAAGAGGGTTATATGTTGAGGTGTTGCTAAGTCAAGGCCTCAACAATGAAACCCTATGGGAGAAAGGCTCACTAAGGTGTAGAAATGCTATGCCTTAGCGCTTTCTCCCCTTTCTTTAGTTTGTTGGCATGGTAAAAACAGCTAGCTTGAGAAAAAAATGGTGGGGCTAAAGACAAGAGATTCTGAAGATGAAGTGTTTCTAAGGAAAGGCTTCATCTATCAAACCCTAGGGGAAAACGACTCACCAAGGTGTAGAAACCCTAGGCCTTGATGTGTTTTCCTCCTTCTTATCTCAATAATAAGTACAAAATGGCTAGGATAGAAGAGTAGAGGTAGAGTGTTGCTATGGAAAGGATCTATCTCAGTTCAACAAATAAAATTGATCTTAATCTTAGTAGGGGCATGAGACAAGGACACCAACATGTGCTTGTCACCTAGGGTTTAATCCAACAAATGATAGTAACAAAATGCAAGTAAACAATAACATAACAATTCAATCAAGAAGTGTTGCAGAAATTCCACTTACATTTAACCAAGAATTCATATAGCCATACCCTAGTTGTAAACCTTCCACCAAGACAAATGCCAAAAAAATAGCCAAAACAAGCCTCCTTCAACAACTACGCATCAATTTTTAGCCAAAACCCTAGAAGAGGGCACAAATTTCAAACCTCACCAAGTTGTGAGTGAAAGATGATGAAAAATAGAGAGTTTTAGCTCTCTATTTATACAATAGCAAGTGACCTTAATTTAAGTTAGTTCACCAAAAGGTCGACATGGACAAAATACCAAATAATATTTTTTTACACTAAAATGTCATAAATTAAAACCTAATCAAGGTAAATCAAGACGTTATGCCCTTTCTAGGGTGATGTCCTCCCTTTTTAGGGAATCATTGGCCTCTTGGAGAAAAGCGTTAGCTCTCCTTGGGCTTCTCCAAGATGCCACACGTGCCATAACTTCCTCCCAAAATGTCCTCAATGTTGGATGATGTCATAGGCATCCTGGGTGATGTCATGGGCCTTCCAAGGCCAACGTTCCAGTGGAGAGGGAACAACCCCCCTAGGTAATTCTCTACTAGGGTGCCTATGTGGAACGTCCTCCTCCTCTCCGGTGCAAACCCCTCTGTCATGTCTTTGCCCCCTACTGGGATCTCAACATCCATCTGGTGGGAGCTTCAGTCCCATGGAGGTCCGAACTAATCATCTCCACATGTGTACCTATCCAATATGGTACATGTCTGTCGGGTATGATCCTTCACATCAACAGATACACCCTCCATGGGCTCATAAGTCACAAGGATCATAGCAATGTCAATCACATCCAATCATCAATTTTATTAAACATGTGCATAAAACCCCTTTTACCCAGTCAAGTGCTCAAAGACATTACACAAATATGAAAGGAAAGTTTGGAGGAAGTGATAGGGCGTTCTATTGGGCTCGTGTCCAATGGAAAAGGTATGTTTCCAGAAGAGATCAAATCCAAGTCATGTTAATGCTTGAGGTGAGTAAGGGATGTCTAGACAATGGATGCAATGATAGCGGGGAAATGCAAGGTTTACCTGTGGGTGCCTTTGTAGAAGGTGAGCTGCACCTGTCCCAGATGAAAATGTTTCCAAGCTCACTCGTGCATTTTATTCTTATTTATTTATTTCTTTTTCCTTCAAGAAGTTAATTAGGGGGAACTGCGCTAGCATGGTGACCAGTGGTGGCAACGTTACCCACAAGAACTTTCACAGAAATGAGAAGGTTGGCTCATGATGAGACCCCCTTTCTCTTGGCTATGCCACAAAGAGCCACTACCTTGGCGTGGTAACCAGCTGCTAGTAGTTTCATACCGCTATATTCCCATGGACCTAATAGGCCGACGCGTGATGAGACCCCCTATCCTCTGACTAGGTCTTGTTTTAATATTTTTATGGGTCCCTCTTGTTTCTTGTTGTGAATCTTTTTACTACTTTCTCGGGGATCCCTGGGCGAAGCATCTTGAGGTTTTACTTTTTAGGCTTTTATCTTTTTCCAGTTGTTTTTACCTTCTGGGCCTTTAGCCCCTTCTTCCCATAAGGCAAGGTGCAACCCATAAATGATTGGCCAACAGAATTCCCAGACCAATGTAATGGGATGGATGAGTGGGAAGTAAGGTGGAAAGTGATAAGTATGACGAGAGTGGACGATGACTTTTCATGAATCCCCGTAGTGGAAACTCAATAAATATGGGCATAGGCTTACTAGGGAATCCTGTCATTCCCCCCAGACATGGTTAAGTGGATAAGTATAAGATCCAAGCACCCGTTAGAAAAAAAAATAACTAGATGCACATATTCAAAGGTTTTGAGGATTAGAGTGAAACATACCATGATACCTGGACTCAGTACCTCATGGAGAAAGAATCATCTCTGATACATGACCAAGCCAAGGTGATGGATGTTGTTGCTGCTGAAAAAGTGGAGGCACTGAAAGGAAGAAAAGATGGGCCCTCCAGGGCCATGCTCAAGTCGATATGGTTCTTGGTACTCCATGTCTAGGACATGTGGGCCTCGAGACATAATCTCCTTAGTTATACATAAAGGTGGGGATAAAAAGAACCAAATGTGGTGCTTTCATAGTAGGAAAGGGATTATTTGATGAAAGAACTATTTGAGGGGATTGAAGAGTAGGAAAGTCATTCATATGTACTCAGATCGACGATGGATGGATTATTCAGGTCTTCAAACATCCCCGCCATTTAAACTAAATGCTATATGGCTTGGTCAATGTTCTAAGCACATATTCAACTTTAGAATTTTTTGTTACCAAGTCATTTCAATCATCACGTCTCATTTTATCCCCAAGGCCCGAAGCCTAAAGGCCCAAAGTCAGGGTTCCATGGGCATGGTTCCTCTTGGTTATAATTGCTTATTTGCAGAGAAGAGCTATTAGCAGTCACCATTTCATCTACAGGATATGCAATGGTAGCTATGGTCAAGGAACTTGGACTTGAAATGGTTATACGCTCTTTAGAGTATCTCTTTCAATATGGTGAGAAAAATATTAGGAGATCTATCTCTTTAACTTTTGGCCTATTATCAATATTAAATCCAAATTTTAGTGTGATGGATACCTTAATTAGAATTAGTCATGAAACTGATTTAGAAGTTGCTATAGAAACAACGTTGGCTCTGGGATTAATTAGTGGAGGAATAAATAATGCTCGGATAGCTACCAAGGATGCCAATGATCATAGATCAGTTGATTGTTCCATAGATAGTGGGTTTCAGCTGCCATAGTTTTTTATGTGGGCATGCCATCCTACTTGGATTATTTGGAAGCAGTGCCCTGGTCTGAGGAAGAAGAGGAAAATGTGGAAGGATCTGAAGATGTGCTTATTGAGATGTTGCAACTTGTGCTCAAAGGTACATATGGGAGATCAAGGCCCTAGTATAAAAAATTCTTAGAGAAAATGCTTCACAAAGTAGAGATCCATCTAATGCTAGTAAAGAAAGTCTTTACAATGCTTGCCATACCTGTCTAGATTCTCTTTTGCATCATTTCATGCAAACTACATGTACTGATTTAATGGGAAGGACAAATGAAGAACATGGCTTGATTATAAATCAAATAACATGTCAAGCTGATAATATTCATTGGTTACCTGATATTTTGATTGATATACTGATTGCAGATACCCATGCTATCCATTATTAATGAAAAGGTTCTTTATTGATCAATTAAGGAGAAAGCGGGCAAAGGTTGTGAGCGTCATTATTTCTGTAAGTGGGACAATGGTGATTACATTTTGCAAGGGACATATATCATAATAAGTGGACAACAAGATATGTTTGGAAATTTAATGGTAATAATATTCCTATTATTTTGAAGGAAGTGGATAACAAACAAACCAAAAGGTGTCGAGTATGTTTCAAGAAGTTCTATTTTTACATTATTTAGAAAATCATCCCCAGATTTTGAGCCATCAATTGAGCATATGATTTAATTTTAAGGCAGGTGTTGAGTATTTAATGGAAAAGAATCAGTAGTCAAAGAATTTGTTCCACTTTTCTAGGCAGCAGGTGGCAGAGCATCTAGAGATTCCTATTGTTTCTAGATTTTAAGGCATCGAGAGTTTTGATTCACAGGGTATATTTCAAGAAGAAATTGACACTCAAAAGATAATCCCAATTTTTCATCATCAAATTATCTTCCAAAGACACGAGATCATCAGTAAAAACTCCATTTGAGATAACATTGCATTTGGAAGAAATTTATCCATGCGCTACAAATTGTTGTAGTTTTAGTTTACTTTGTTCCAGGTCAAATTGGTTCCTTTAAAGGTGGATCTCAAATTCCAAAATATGGAGTCACTAAATGTGAATTATTTGCAAATATTTTAGATATCTTTAGGGGGATTCGATCTACAAAATAAGGATCTGACATCCAAGTTTAGAGGAAAATTTTAATTATAAAACAAGGATCTATAGACTAAGAGAGGGGGGAGAAAAAAAAACCCGAGAGCCTTTTGGGGATGGGTATGTAATGAAGATTTTTCAATGAAAATATTTGACAGAAGCAAAGAGATTCTATACCTTGTTATGTTAAATTTTGTCTTCTTCATGTGTTATTGTTTCTCATGTTCACATTTTGGATTACTGATTAGGGGGGTGAATTAGTAATAAAGCAATTTAATCATTTTTAACCATATAATCCAAGTGTTATATCAATGTAGCATTATCATCCAATAACTGCAGAGTAAATAAGAAATGAAAAAATGAACAATCATACACATACACAATACACCAGTGTTTTACGTGGAAACCCAAAGCAAGAGAAAACCACATAACGCTTTTTCTTATATGTCTCGAAGAATTACATTCATTGGAAGCACCAACTTCCTTTGTTTTCAAAATGCAATTGGAAGGAGGCTCCAACCCCCTAGTTTCTCAGGATACAACCCGAGGGAAGATCCAACTCCCCAGTTCTTTGGCTATAATCAAAAGGAGGCTACAACCCCCTATGGTCTTTGGCTACAACCGGAAGGTGTCTATAATCACTTGTCCTTGCCCTGTCCAACCTCCCTAACGTATAAGTAGTATGATTGAACCACTGTCACATTATCACTTTGAGATATGTTGTTGTAAACCTGTACCAATAAACCTTCATCAAACAACCTATACCAATAAACCTGAACCATGCATCAATCATGCATCAACCTATACCTCAACCTGTAGTCAACCTATACCATAAAAAAGTGCATCAACCATGCACCAAACTGTACCAAACAACCTGTAATCGACCTGTACCATAAACAAGTGCATCAAACCATGCACCAAGTATGTACCAATCATGTATCAACTACTCATAAAATATGAATCATCGAGATGTAACAACATCATCAACTATACACCTCATGTATGTGTCAACTCATCAACTACTTGTCTCAACCATGTACCCAACATGTACCTCAACCAAAATACCTCATCAATTTCATCATCCAAATCTTATTTGTAACTCTATAATAGACCTGGTGTATATGATCACATACCTACAAACCTTCCTTAACTTTAACAACAAGAGACTAGCATTTTCATCAAACTTTTCTTTAGTGTCACATGACTAGTTTTGGATTAGTCAACAACCCTAACTTGAAATAATCATAACTATGTACCTGTAATGAATAAAGATATGAAAATAGTACACATTGTTATTCATTTTGTTTTGTGAAATTCCTCCAGGTATCACTACTTGGAACCTCTCAGAAAAGGAGTTATAGAAAAAATGGCATACCTTGTTGAGTTCTGGCTTATTCTAGAGAGCGAACTTCTAGAGTGTGCCCCGCACGAAATATTTGTTGTATGAATATGAAAATGTTACACATAATACTAGAGACAGTAATATAACCAACACATTTGGTATTACTTAAATTGGATTTGTTATGAAGAATTTATGACATTTTTACCCGAAACACTTGTTTTAGACTAGTTTCAAGACTAGCCACAAACCCTATTTTCCACGGAGTGTAACTCCAAAACTACAACAAACCACAAGCTAAAATTAGTACCACAACGATTTGGATGGGTTTTCTCAATGTCCTATCAATTTAACGGTCCGAATAATTCCAGAAAATGTTTTTATTGCGAAAATGGTGAGATGACCTGTAAATAACATACCTTAGAAAGCATCATCAAAAGAATTTATCCTCCCTTGAATTTCGGCCTTGTTTACTTCACCTTCTCTCTAAAATTTGGCTTATATGTCCTTTGGTTACCTCAGTCATTTGTAGATATTCAACATGCTCAAGTGTGATATAAAATGAGAGAGCCTTGCCTTTTATTTATACTTTCATGTAGCTTCCTCAAAGGGTTACCTTTTAACCATCGTAACCCACTTTCCTTATTTTAGGGTTAACCAACCTCTAACCACTTGTCCAATTGATAATTTTTCCATTAACTTTATTATTTAAATAATTTATTTTGTATCCACTTTGACTTATAGTACACTCATCACTTCACTTTACCTCAAGGGGTTACCTTCTAACCATCTTAAACCACTTTCCTTATTTTAGGGCTAACCCACTTCTAACCACTTGTCAACTTAGAAATTTATCCATTAAATTTATTATTTAAATAATTTCTTTTGTATTCACTTTTAATTATAGTACACTCATCACTTCAATTTATTATTTACCTTCTAAAAATATCTTAAACCACTTTGACTACTTTGACCTTTTGGGGCTTCTAGATGACTCACGAGGGTTCTCCAACTTCACATGGCCATAACTCTCTAACCATGAGGAGTTATGTGACGTTGCACATACCACTAGAAATGACATGACATGTACTATCCATATAGAATAGTATTACTTGCAAATATATCAAGACTCATATCATTATCCATAAAAAAAACTTGGGTCCATTACCCAAACCTAGGTTCTCCAACTTCTTTCAAGGGTTGACATCACTGACAACCAACCTTAATCAGCAATCTCCCCCTTTGGAATTGATGGAAACACTCTGATGAAATACTAAAATCATGTCATGCAATAATGAAGTTATATCGCTCATGCTCCCCCTGGAAACATGCCTTAGTCCTCTGCATCTGATAAATCTCTCCCCCTTTGTCATCAATGGAAAAGGTATTTTTCCATCCCAGGTTGCTCACCCTAACTGAACTGTCCTCTTTATGGCGCTTCCTCGTGTACATCTAAGACATATAAGATAATCATTTAAAATCATTCATTTTGGAGTAGAAATAACTCTGAGTCTCTGGCAAAAATACTCAAAGGCTTCCCATGGGAGTGGTTTTGTAAAGATGTTAGTCATGTACACTTCCCTCATCAATAATATTTGCTTTTGAAATGTGGTATAGTCTTGTTGGTCCCTGTTGAAAATTTTGTGTATCAGGCTGCCTATTAGCTTCTATCTGTTGTAGTAAACATGTTATCCCTTTTTAGAATATATTGTTGAATTCTTCCAAGAATATCATTGAGCAATCCCAAGGTTTTTTTCTACCATTGCCCCTATTCTATTATTATTGGATTGTTTATTAAAGAGCCATGTGTTGAACTTTTCTCTATTGTCTGGCTGAAATTTGATATTATAATCATTTGTCAACATCATATCAACTTGCCTACCTTATGATCTATAGATTTAAGGTTCTTATTATAGAAATCATTCAAAAACCTTATCATGTTTCTGTTGGATTTGCTTGCTAACTAGATCTGAGGTAANTTGTCAACATCATATCAACTTGCCTACCTTATGATCTATAGATTTAAGGTTCTTATTATAGAAATCATTCAAAAACCTTATCATGTTTCTGTTGGATTTGCTTGCTAACTAGATCTGAGGTAAGGTGTGAAAAGGGTGGCCTTGAAAGCTAATCAATGCCAAGATTATTGTTAGATATAGCTCTAAAGTCGTTCATTCTTATGTCATTTTCTAGAATACTCAGTTTTTTGTTTTTTTCTTGGTGTGTTCCCTTCAACAACTGGATAGGATAATTTGACTACTACTTGAATAAAGCAAAATTAGTGGTTTTTTAGGGTGCCTTTTTTAGTAGTCTTGCATAGAATATTCTACTTCATGGATGAGTCAAAATTAGATTGGCTTTTTCAGTAGGCTTATATGGAATGTGTGACATATTGGACTAGTGATCTATTTTAAAGATTTGAAATTTCACAACAACAGAGAGTGCAGAAGAACCTATCCAAAGATAACAAGAAATCATGAAATATTTTGAAAAAAACCACAATATTTAGAAAAAATAGCCATGAACATAAGAGATATGATTTCTCAATGATGCTTTAATTTTGAAAAAAATTCCTTTATTTTGAGTAATGAGTTGACAAAAGTTAGTCCTGGGCCATCTCTATTGTAGGAGCAATGATGAGTGCTACCTTCCACCTATTATAATCTTGTTTTGTATCAAATTGAGGTTCAGAAGAGTTTAAGAAACCAAAAAACTAGATACTTGTTGCACACCCTGGATACCTTCTCTTTACTGTCTTCCTCTTGTTCCTCTAGCACTAGGCTACGAAATCTCTTCCTCCAAATCTTGAGGCTTGCAGTTCTACTCTATATCATCTGATTCAATGGCATTTTCTGCCTCTCTTGAATCATTTTCAACATCTCTTGCCTCCCTTGCAACCTGCACATCACTGCATGATGATTGTCTATCTCTCTGCACCTATTCACCCTACAGACCAAGTTTTCATATCCAAACCAGCAAGCATCATCCATTTATGAGGCCTGAAATAACCTAGTTCAGGTTTGATTGTTCATCTATTCTCACATCCCTTCTCACAACCTAGTTTGTATAGGGATCCAAAAGTGTATATGCTCTTGCTTTTATCAGAATAACCAACAAACAACAATTTACTACCCCTGTCATCAAAGCTATTACTATTTTCCTTCAAAAATACTTTAGAAGCAACTGAACCAAAGATTTAAAAATTACTTGGCTTTGGTTTCCTTCTTGACCATGCCTTCTCAAGTTTGACTCCTATCACTCCTCTAGTGGGGCTACCATTCAAAAATAGTTATTTGTATGCATTTCTTTTGCCCATTGTTACCACTCAAACTCTCTCCTAGAAAGAAAAGTTCCAACCTTAGTGGGAGAGCCTAGAGGCACTACATGCAAGCTACCAACTGTCACCTTGGTATCCTTGCCCAACACTTTAGACTAGCTACCCTAGCCCAAGGGGGAATCCCTGTGGTCTATCTATCCCAATCAAGTGTAGCAATGGGAGAGTTACTTGGACTAGATTGATTTGCAACTTTTCACCAACTTACTGTCAATGATTAAAAACAAGTTAAGATATGTGAGTTGTTGCTAGATTAAAAAAGCCTTGATGATGTGTAAATGATTAAAAACAAGTTAAGATATGTGAGTTGTTGCTAGATTAAACAAGCCTTGATGGTGTGTAAATGAGACAAATTTGTGCTTGTTATAAAGTGTGATCATTTAATGCTGAAAAAAAACAATAAAGAGAATATGACACAAAGTAAATTAAGTTTACTTAATCATTGAATATCTCATTGGCCAATAGAATGGCACTCACAATGTTCAAGTTACAAGTCTTAAGAGTATGACAATGTGCAAATGAACTTGAGAGATTTGATATCTTAATGAACTTAAGAGATTGCATTAAGTGTTGGCAATGTCTTTAGAGAGTATTATTAGCCCACTATTGTCACATATATCAAACCTCAAGAATAGTAAGATGCTTCCCATAATTCACTTTACCTAAAAGATACAAAGTATGTTCTGCATGAAATTAAATGATGGTTATTACTGTTGTTATAAACCAATCCCTTAGGACAGAGACGTTGATCTTAAATCAATAAAGATTGTGTGGAAACATAATTAGCCCTAATATAGTATTCATCATTCCAAAAAAGTTTAATGGTGAAGCAACACTTAAATTCTTCCCTTATCCATCAGATTTATATCAGTTAATTACCCACATTTATATTTAAGATATTGTATTCAGTATCCAGCAATACGACCAACAATAGTATACCAGCACAAAATGAATAGAAAGATCCATATTTAAAAGAGTAAACCATGTGCTTTGATATTAGGTAATTTAGTGGACTGTTTGTAAAAACATTAGATGTTGAATTGCGTGCACCAGCAGTGATATGCCAAGATCATGAGTTTTCTTTAAAATTTTGTATTAAGGATGATTTAAATACGTTTCACACACATGTATCAATCTCAAATCCATGTCGTATAGATCAACATTTGCATCAAAGTGAAAACTTGCCTTCAACCACAGATTTAAATAATAAACAGAGTTGAGATCCACTTAATTTGTTTGGTTGTTCCACCCATAAGTGCATCGATTTATTAAATGTGAAATTATAATCACAAAGGTGCCCAAACGTTGTTGTAGTGTGATGTATTGTGTCCAAATATTAACCAACAAAAACAGGTAAAGTATGATCTTTATGAGTTCAAAACCATAAAAGGCTTGAAATGATATATTTTATTCACTTAGCAATCCAACGTTCCATTAGGTAATACATCAATTCATTGTTTGCATCCTTATGAGTATGTGAAGTGCCAAACATTGCATAGATATCAAGATTTAAGCCAAATCGTTGAGTTCCTTATCCAATCGTGAAAGCAAATTTTTAAACCTTTACACCATAAGATTGATTTATGAGTTTTCCAACATTAAGATAAACTCAAATAAAGATTAGAAATCTAGCACATTTAGAGTTTACCTATCATGAAAATTAGATCTAAGCATAAGATTTAAGCAAAAAGGAAGACCTTAGATCCCACTTCAAAATGCAAATCAATCTCAAAATTGAGCTACTTAAGAAGTAAGATCTGCAATTAGGTTCCAAGTTAACAGTTGAATATTGAAGAGTTTAGTTCTAGTGAACTTGAAATAAGCAGCCTAGATCCAAGAATGAGGATCTATAAAACCTTAGGTTGCATGTAAAATACAAATTAAAAGGGAAAAATTAATTTGAGATGCAGGGGAAAAAATATGAAAACTGGTTGCTACCATAGGGCATGGAGTCTTAGCTACTCCTTGAATAGTTTCCCTTCTCACCTTGAGTGTTTGAAGTCAAAGTTTAGATCTAAAAATTGCAAAAAAATCACAGGGAGGTTAACCCAAAAGAAAATCTACCTAGGTATTGCAAACTTTAATAATTAAAGCTTACATCTAATGTAAGAAATTAGAACCCTATGGTATTCAATTTCA
The DNA here is from genome assembly GCA_010110895.2 of Picea sitchensis. NCBI lineage: Eukaryota > Viridiplantae > Streptophyta > Pinopsida > Pinales > Pinaceae > Picea > Picea sitchensis. Next base: position 23,287 of record SNQJ01S0117934.1, read on the forward strand.
ATACTATCAGCTTCAAAAAATTCACAAATAAGTAAAATAGATCAAATATCATACCTTGCATTATTTGTGTTGCAATATCTATTTCCTCAATGTCTCTTGCATGCCAAAATCCTTATATTATTAACCTAGAACAATCATACTCAATGAAAATAGAGAAGAAAATACATTTATATTGAGCAAAAGTAGTCTTCCAATTGAATTCCAACCATGAGGAATGAGAGATGAGCCCTTACACAAATAAGGAGGCACCTCACCAAACCATATGCATATTGAATAATGAATAGACTATTACATTGCACGGTATACCTTTATAGGCTTTGACTGGTCATGAGAGTGAATAGGTGTGACCTATGACTCTTCATTGAATGTTGATTAATTATTAATTATTAGCTATTAATTATTGATGATTATTATTGATTATATTGAATAATTGAATAATGAATGGATGATTACATTTCTCTCATGACGGTATACCTTATAGGCTTTGACTGGTCATGAGAGTGAATAGGTGTGACCTATGACTCTTCATTGAATGTTGATTAATTATTAATTATTATCATTTATTATTATTTATTATTATTTATTATGTTTGTAACAGTCCCCTCACTCACCTTCATTGTTCCAATAGGGCTTGACATTCTTCCTATGTTTTGTTCAATACTAATATTTTTGGTGTTTGGCATTTATATTGTACCTGCACATGATCTTATTATACTCTCTCTTAACTAGACATTCAACATCTACTTTCTAGCTTGTTCTTAGATCTTCATATCTTTATGCTTTTAGGATTGATCTAGGAGATGCTTTCTCACTCCCACTGTGTTTAAATTTTGATGTAGGGAAATTAATGCAAATTCAGAAATTTTACCTCAACCTTGAGGTTCCTTGGATCTATAACCTATGAACTTTTAGCCTTTGGGCCAAATCTGAAATATAATTTATAGCATCATATACTTCACTTCTTTTCAACCCAATTCACAAGGCAACAAGAAGATAAATAATGAATAAGTGTATTTCAATGGAACAAATGTTTCATCCCTTAGGGCATAATTCCCACACATATAACAGATCTGAAAATACTTATTACAACAAATTTATTATAATCCTAAATCTTCCCCTCCAACTTCTATTTGTTTGTTAAATCACTTGACAAAATATGATCAATGTTATGTCAAATTGGCATGCATAACCAACACTAGAAACTACTCAATCATCATGAGAACTGTTATCTCCTGGATATGCACTCAATATAAATCCAAATCATCCAAAATACACACCCTGGAGAACCTCTTGGAAGTTCTATCTACTCTCACCTCAATAGAACCTCCCTTCACTTTCTGCCTACTCTCCTCTAGCACAAGGGGGGATACCCTAGATTGAATCATTAATCAGCCATATTAACACAGATTTGAAGATCAGATTAGTGATTTGATATGTTTTATAATTTTCTTTAGGTAAAAAGGATGAGAAGACTAGAAAAACTGAGTGCCTTGTCCTTTGGGCAAATGGAGTCAAAATCTAACTGATGAAGAAACTTGGAATGCAATGGAAAAATCATCAAGTTATGTGATACATGAACATTGTCATTCCATTCAATCATAGTGATGCATAGAACTAGTGAAAAGCTCCCAACAATGCCATTTCATCTTCAACTCAAAATCAACTAGCATGTGATATAACAGTTAACCATCAAAGTAAAGAGAGAAACATACTGTGATAAAAAATATAAGTGGACAACAACCTTTATCTTTAACGATTCTGCTTACATCAAGGGTTTAGAGGGTTGAATACCTCTCATAAAATGTTTTTTGAATACCCCAAAACAGCCCACAGAAAAAGTGTAACAGCCCTGAAACAACATAAATATACTAGCATAAAATGATGTGGCAACCCTAGCATAAATGTGATTAATAGCCCAACAAAATGAACATTCTTTCATTGACAACTCTTCGTCCTTTCTACCTGAAAATGACAATGAAGTCTCTCTCCACTTGTACTTCTGATTTGCAAATGAGATGAAGTCTCTTTATATAGAAATCTCTCTTTAACAACCTTTTAGTAAATATAATTTAGAATGATCAAGATCCACCTATTCCTCCAAGAAATAACTATAATAAACTACATGAGGAGGTCTAGAGCTCTCTTTGAAGTAGGGCACTCTTTTTAATCATACATTTGACTATATTTAGGGTTTGTGTGCCACATGTCACCCTTTTGACTATGCTCATCATCTTGTGTAACTAATATATTGTTCAATCCACCATTTGTCTTCCTCACAAGGTTAGGGTGCTCTGCAAGAAGCATTCTCTACCCACCTCTTATCCAATAGTAGTAATGAAATCCCCAAGGTGGAGCTCTTCTCAATAACATAACCACTTCTTGGCACGTGTGCAAAAGTGGACTCAAAGTGGTTATGCATTTAATTGTCTACCTCCAATATAATGATGCTTCCTTGGTATATGTACAAAAGGCAGGCAATGGTGGTTACAACCACCTTTATATCTAAGATGCCCCTTGATATATGTGTTGAGAAACCAACTTATCCCCTTTACATGGAGTGCTTCCTCAAACTATGCTTTGACTTGTTGCTAAGTATGCAAGATGGACTCAAATCAAAATAATCTTAAATAGAGGGCACTCTTCTTAGGGATCTGTGCTTTCACTTGGAGTTGAGTTAGTATGCCATGTGTCATCTCCTTGTGAATGACATTCCACACTATGCTTGAATTATTGTTACTTGAATGTGCAAGGGTCCAAAGATGCCTCCAAATATGCAAACTATGCCTTAGGGACAATGGAAGATTAGGCATCAAAATATGTAGCCAAGACCTACAAATGTGAAAAAATACCCTATGTGCAACTATGCCTACAAATATGTGAGCTCAATAGCAAAACACTTCTCAAAATATTTGAATACCTCAACATGTGAAAGAAAAGGAAAATATATAGATCTCCATCTCTCCCATGCAAGATGAACAAGATGATGTTAGCATCCATGATTTGTACCAAGCTCCTAAAGTTCACATTCTCATCATAGTATGGCTGAGAAGAATGCCTTGAAAATGAAAAAGTGAACCTTGGATTCTCACGCAGTAACAAGAACATAAGTTGAAAATAAAATATGCAAGTACATAGTTTGGACAACTGGAACATTTGATATATATAGATAAGATTAAGTACATCTCATTGGCTCTGGTGGAAACAAAATTTCATTGGTTACAGTTAGTGGAAATGATGATTGGGAGATTGTTGTCCCTAAGAATCGAACTAAAATAATTAGAACACAAACTTTTATGGAGTCATAACTAAGTGCCATCTTTGGGGGGGAATTGAGGAGTGTTGCCAAATCAAGAGGTAAATATATGTCCTTTACATCTTATATATTTGTTTGAAGTGAGAAGCGAATCTTTGATTTGTATCCTTTTGTAGAAAATAGATTCTAAATTTCTACCTTTCATAGTTGCACTAATTTATAATCACATCGTCATCTAGATTATGGAGGGAATCTAGTGGAGACATTATTTTTCAGAAATGTAATGTGTATAATAGTGAATGAAATGACTAAATACAATTGCATAAATAAAACACAATAATGTTGTAGTGGACATAAATTTTATTCTCTATTGGTTGTGTACAATGGTAGTAGCAATCTCTAAGAAGAGATGCATCCTGCTCCCATTGTCCAAAAGCCTCATGCAAGAGGGTGATGCCCTTATTCATTAACATATACAACATAAAATGAAAGTAAAATAATATGGAAAGACCAAGGACAAAGCAGGTGGAAGGCCAAGAGTTGAGTGCCCCGAGTTTTAGTTGCAACAGTTGATTTGTCGGGATTGTTAACTTTTCACTCCAAAATTTGATTGGGATGCAAGATAGCTTATTGGGAATCTATGGTTGATCTATATAATGTGGAAAGTGATATGGACCCTAAAAACAACAATTGAAAAAGGATCAAACCATGTTATTTTCAGATTTGACCTTAAACTTCTAAATTCAGGGGCTCTTATAAAAAGGCCTTAACTGCCACCTAGATCATCATTTTACTTGGGAGCACTGCTAATAAAACATAAATGGGATGAGATGGGATTTTATTCACAGTTCATGAGAATGTTGGAAGTGGCATGTCCCTATACTCAGGATGATTTTGAGAAAACAATCATAGATGATCTGAGACAACAAGCAACTACTAATGAAATCATGCAACTTTGATAGTGTACCTTCCTATCTTTGTATCTACATGAGGCACTAGATACTAAATAATGTCTCTACATGCTTACAAAACGGATGCTTGACCAATGTCATTGAGAATTCAATACATTTTAAG
>SNQJ01S0117935.1:8387-19192 GCA_010110895.2 Picea sitchensis
AACTGGATGGAAGCACCAACTTCCAATCATACAGGCACCAACCTGTATAACAGAGAACAAGAGTTCTCCCTCGCACCACCCTACCACCCTGGTTTCTCTGGCTGCAACCAAATGGAAGCTACAACTCCCTGTGTTCAAGCTCCCACTTGAACCTTTGAGGACAACAGTCCTCCTGAGAACATTCCAACCACCCTGAAATATAAATCTTTGCTACTGAAACTTATTACAGTGATATAATGTTCAACAATGGCTTACCAGACTCATCACTGTTCTGCTGCATTTCTTTACTCTGTCTGCCTCATTACCTTCCTGCACACATCACCTTTGTTGTCCGTTCTTCTGACTTTTATGCTCTGTGCACCATACCCATTCACTGCACAGATCCTCTTCTGTTCAATTTAGCTGCTGCATTCTCCTCCTTCTTCTCACATGAATCACCTTCACCAACAACAACCACAGCAAACTCCAACAGCAACAGCAACCACTTCTCTTCTCTGTGTCGTGTATATATAGCTTCTGTGCATCTTGTGCATGCAATATTTTCCCTTCCTCTGCATGCTCATCCAACGCCAATCTCCTCCACATCTCAAGTGCTCTACGTGATCATCATCGTGACTCTTCGACTTCTCTGGCAGTTCAACTGCGTGTTCATCATCACTGGGTGTTATGCTGAGATTCCTCAGCCTCTCTGGTAGTTGAGACTCTTCATATTTTCTGGCATAGTCGAGCTTATCCTTTATGTTTCAGTTACAAGCTCCAACCCTCATCCAGCTGTCAATTTCCTCCACGAATCATCTTCATTCCACTGGCAGATTCCTTGTAACTCTTCATCTCCTCTGGAAATCACACAGAAGTCTCTTCGCATCCTTTGGTAGAAACCATCAATGGTTTCTAGCAGTTACACTATGAGGATCAACATTAGCCCTCCAATCATGCTCATTTTCACCTCTATCGTTGGATTAAATCTGATGGGTTCTTGCGTTATTTACCCGTTTCGCATTTTCGCAATTCAGAGATTCTGCGATGAGACATCTTGAGCACCAACTCCCTAGTTTCTCTAGCACCAAATAGAAGGAAGCACCAACTCCCTGAGTGTTTCCAGCACCAACTGGATGGAAGCACCAACTTCCAATCATACAGACACCAACCTGTATAACAGAGAACAAGAGTTCTCCCTCACACCACCCTGCCACCCTGGTTTCTCTGGCTGCAACCAAATGGAAGCTACAACTCCCTGTGTTCAAGCTCCCACTTGAACCTCTGAGGACAACAGTCCTCCTGAGAACCTTCCAACCACCCTGAAATATAAATCTTTGTTACTGAAACTTATTACAGTGATATAATGTTCAACAATGGCTTACCAGACTCATCACTGTTCTGCTGCATTTCTTTACTCTGTGTGCCTCATTACCTTCCTGCACACATCACTTTTGTTGTCTGTTCTTCATACTTTTATGCTCTGTGCACCATACCCATTCACTGCACAGATCCTCTTCTGTTCAATTTAGCTGCTACATTCTCCTCGTTCTTCTCACATGAATCACCTTCACCAACAACAACCACAGCAAACTTCAACAGCAACAGCAACCACTTCTCTTCTCTGTGCCATGTATATATAGCTTCTGTGCATCTTGTGCATGCAATATTTTCCCTTCCTCTGCATGCTCATCCCATGCCAATCTCCTCCACATCTCAAGTGCTCTACGTGATCATCATCGCGACTCTTCGACTTCTCTGGCAGTTCAACCGCGTGTTCATCATCACTGGGTGTTATGCTGAGATTCCTCAGCCTCTCTGGTAGTTGAGACTCTTCATCTTCTCTGGCATAGTCGAGCTTATCCTTTCTGTTTCAGTTACAGGCTCCAACCCTCATCCAGCTATCAATTTCCTCCACGAATCATCTTCATTCCACTGGCAGATTCCTTGTAACTCTTCAGCTCCTCTGGAAATCACACAGAAGTCTCTTCGCATCCTTTGGTAGAAACCATCAATGGTTTCTAGCAGTTACACTGTGAGGATCAACATTAGCCCTCCAATCATGCTCATTTTCACCTCTATCGTTGGATTAACTCTGATGGGTTCTTGCGTTATTTACCCGTTTCGCACTTTCGCAATTCAGAGATTATGCGATGAGACATCTTGAGTCTCCTTGTCACGAGCTCCGAAAAGGAGCTTGGCTACTCTAGCTCCCTCCTCTACATGACCACAGGCAGTGACCTCCGGTTACACCGACAAATCACCTTTTCGGTATTTCGACATTCGTATGATCCATTGTCTCGACACTCCCATACGCGATCCCCAAAATTCCGAGGTGGAGCTTATCTACACTAGGTCCTTCCTCCATGTGACGACACGCAATGACCACAGGCTGCGCTAAAAGGCACTGCAAACTTATGATCTTCATCGAACCTGATCGACAGTCCACGATCTCGATGAATCAACGGTTCAGATCTCATCATGAATTTGCATCTCGCTGTTCCTTAGATGGAGATTCTCATCACTCCAAGTCGCGATAGGCGAGAGTTAGAGATGGAGCTCAGATAAACGGTCCAGGATTTTGATGTATTGACAGTCTAGATATCATCGTGAATTTGCATCTCGCGGTTCCTTAGATGGAGTTTTTTGTCACTCCAAGTCGCGATAGGCGAAACTTCGAAAAGGAGTTTATCTGGACTGACTCCTTCCCTTCTCGTGACCATGGGCTATCACCACAGCCTTATGCATAAGGCACTTTCACGATTTCACATTTCGTGAGTCTTGAGATGAGACATCTCGACTCTCCAAGTCGCGATCCCCGATACCCCGAAATGGCATGGGATCAACGGTCCTGATCAGAGCTTGATTCAATGGCTATGATTGAATCGCAATTTCGCATATCACGAAATCGACATTCTTGTTGCATTGTTTACTTGCTTCTCCATGTTGCGATTCCCAAAACTTCGATATGGAGTAAGATCAACGGTCCAGATCAAATCTTGATCTGACGGATCAGATTATATCGCGATATCGGGATTCCTGATGTTAATAATCTTTGACATGTTCAACTCGCGATCCTCGAAACTTCGACATGGACTGGGATCAATGGTCCAGATTCAACCTTGATCTGACGGCTCAAATTTAAGTCGCGATTTCACATATCGCGATTACGCCCGCTTCTCCTTGTTATACTTTAAAAGGTGTGCAGGTTCTCCTTGATCCAACGATGGTCGGGTCCTGCACTTGGATCTAACGTCTGAGATCTGTCCTCCTTTTCAGTGCTCTTCTTGTCTATATTCTGATCTGACGACCCTCGTTCTTTTTGGAATTTTGAATGAGATCCAATGATCAGAAATGCTTCTCGAGCCTTCAATCATTTTATCAATGTTGTGTTGCCTTCGATCATTCGATCTTCCTGGACTTATCTTCTATTTTCCTGTTGATCATCGTTGTTGTACTCAAGCCATCATCATTGTTGTACTTGCCAGCGTTGCCTTCGATCATTCGATCTTCCTAGACTTATCTTCTATTTTCCTATTGATCATCGGTGTTGTACTCAAGCCATCATCACTACTGTACTTTCCATCAATGACAAGGATACGTTGCCTGTAAAGCATACCAAACATCCTCTGCACTATCTCTTCTGATCTTATCAAGGTTGCTCTGCAATGTCTTCCCAAAATACTTCTGGTGCCCATCTATTACATTCTTCTTGTACTCATGCCATCTTCATTTTTGTGCTTGCCATCAATGACAAGCATATGCTACCTATTAAACATTTCCAACAGGTTGGGCTTTCCAACCAAATGGAAGAAAGGTTCAAGGTTTTCGACCTTGGTCTCTCTACTTTAGCATGAAGAATGGACAAAATGGAAATTGCCTTCCTCCATTTATGAGACCCTAGACGATGAGACCTCGGACCTGCTCAACCCTCAACTTCTGATTATGTAAATCTTAGAAGACCCATCCCAAATGAGGATGTTCTTGAAAATAATATTGGGAACCTCTACATAGAAATGGTGCCAATGGACATTGAAGAAGAGCCTCTCAACCTTTCAGTGTTGAGAGGCTCTTAAATACAAAAACATATCTTGAATGTTTTTTTAAGACCTCTTAAATACAAAAACCTATCTTGAATGTTTTTTAAAATCTAGTGGTGCCTTACATAGTTTTGTACATTTTTAGTTTTGAAACTTTCAAAAATAGCCTAATAAAAATGTCAAGCTATGTAATTAGTATTCTAGTTATATTTTCAGAAATCAATAAAAGCTAAATGCCCTCTTATGTAAAAAACTTTATGATGTTTCTTTGACACAACTCTTTTAATATATATCAGTCGAGTTAAGATAACAATACAACCAGCTATAATTTAAAAAAAATACAAAATTTTCCAATATAATTACTTTGCATTTTGTTCGACTTTGCTCTACCATGCTTTCTAAGTGTTTTGAATTTCTTAGTGATATCATATATTTTGTTTATAAATTAAATTATTCGTAGTACGCAACCTTATTTGACAAAATTTGTGCTCTTAAACACCTCACCACACCAGACCCAATTGTGACAAATTTCTAATTCACATGTTGAATAGTACATATTTAAATCTCCTGGTTACAGGTTGTATGAAACACCTTCGCAGAGTCTATCTACCCTACACCTTGAATAAACTCCAACCCTATAAAAGACTGGTCATTCAGATTGGCTACTTAGCTCTGGATTGATTTGATGGATAATCTGTTGTTTTTCTATCGCTTGATAGTTATCACACTAAGTGTTTCTCTGTGAGCCATACAATTCTTTTGTCCCTTTATTTTTCCTCTTCTATACTTATCCACTCTACCTTTTCTTCTTCCCTTCTATTATCTATTTCTGGTTCTATACTTAGTCTCGTGTCTATGCTCGCAGGTTCCCGAGATGACGGAGTGACAAATTCCATTTCCATCTATATCTTTACATCACGAGTCCGATCGATCGTAGTTCATTTTCATACTTGGCAAATTTATGGCCGTAGGTTCCTCCGTAAGTGCCATCGAACTCTCATTCCCCGTGTTCGCGGTATACATCTTGCACTCGAAACTTCTATTATCTACAATTCGACCTCGGACTTGAACCCCCAGGCCTCACTCTACCTACGATGACTCTGTCTGAATGCTTGCATATAAATGTGCCAAGTCATATATTTTTTCTATTGCTTGTTGAGATAGATATAAACACCATCTCTTTTTTCTTGAACCAGGGTCTGTTGAGCTCTAGTTATATTCCATGGCTAAAAATATTTTTCCCATAGTTGATGTGTTTCTATAGCTTGATAATTATCAGAATAAGTGTTCTTATGTGACGAATACAGTTCTTTGCTTCCTTTATTTTTCGTATTCTATACTTACCCGTTCTTTCCCTAAATTATTCGTTTCTAGTTCTAGGCTTAGTTGCATATTTATGCTCACGGGTTATCGAGGTGGAAGAGTGAGAAATTATACATCCATCTATATATTCACATCACGCGTCCGATTGACCGCGGTTCGTTTCCACACTTAGCCAATTTTATGGCCGTGGGTTCCCCTGAAGGCATTATCGAACTCCCGTGCCCCATGTTCAGATATACATCTTGCACCCAAAACTTTGGTTATCTAGAAATTCAACCCCAGACTCCTTGAACTCACAAGCCTCACTTTGTGTAACACCCCCATGCTTTGTATGGGAAACTAAATAATATTTCTTGTTCAAAGAATCGGATTAACTCTTCGATTTCCTACTGAAATCCTGATATATGATCCACAGGCCCTATTGAAACCCCATAAAGTGAACTTGTGCAAGGCACGAGATTCACCTATGTGACCACATTTTGTGACCACACACCTATAATAAGATGCTTCGCATTTCGAGACTTCGGGACTTATGCAAGCGAGTCAATCCTAACTCCTGTCTCCCCAAATCCCTGACCTTCGGTTTCTGTCCAAGGACAAATCTATGATTATGTTCTATCCCCTCGATAGACGGTTGTGATCGTGTCGCGATTTCGCGTATCGAGATAGAAAATGTGAGCCAACTATGACTCTCTGTTCCTCGAAATACTGGTATTTGGTAGCTCCTCCCTTAATCTTTCATCCATATTACCATTCGTCATGACTGAGGGCTTAATCTTCCGAACTCATAGGGACTCCGCATTTCGCGTAGTTGGAACACAACCAACACCTATATCTCTAAATCCTAAACCCTGAACTCACAATATCCCCATGCCCAGATCAACGGTCATGGGCCTCTTGTGATCCGAAGGTTCAGATCGAATTGTGAGTTCAGGTCTCACGAGTTCACGAAACTCTACCCTTTGACTTCCTTCAGTAGCGATTCAACGAAATGTTGATCCTTTGCCATGTGTCCTCTGTCGGTGGACGGTTCCGATCACTTCGGGAATTTCAGGACTTTGATGAGTCCACTCTCCCGCCTATACAAGGGTTAAGATCAATGGTCAAGGTAGCTCCCCATGGATCCTGGAATCTACGGTCCTGATTCCATCGCTACTTGCAAATACTGAAAGGGGTCGAGGTGTTAACGCCTATGCTTCTCTTATAGATCCATTGGTCCTGATAGAACTGCGATACTTCCAAAAGGATCTCGTCCGTTCTTCTACTAAACTAAAGAATATTCCCTTTCGATAATTGGACTCACTATCCTTTCAAATGTTGGGTAATGAAATTCAATCTCTCAGAGCTTCAAACTCCCATGAATCTGAAACCTTCGAGATTTAACTCCTTCTTGCAGAGGGTTTCCAGACCCAGGTCACATGAACCTTTAGATGGTTCTTGAGCAATTATTCCTAATCTTAGTCGAGTTTCTGAATAAGGGCTTAGGTACTTTTCAAAGTCCCTAGGCTACTGACCTGAATGAAGTGCCTTCCTAACTCACCGAGTTAGGAGCTATGACACTGGGGTAGGGTAACCTCATGGGTTTACCGTACCGGTATCCATACCAAGGATCTTACTCTGATTCTGAGACATGATGCAATCCCCTAGGGAGGGTGCTTTTGAGGAATTAATCCAGGACATCACGAGAGTCAAGAAGATGAGACGATTCTCAGTGGAACAGACTCATACTCCTGATTTACTCATTTTATACAGAAACCAACTATGGCATATAAATACACATTTACATCCATTATTTCCAATCTAAAACACTAGGCAATCATTCCATACAGAAAAAAATTATGGGCGTGTAAACATGAGCATGTATCCATGATGTTCAATTCAAAATACAAGGCATAAAACACTTATCAGAACCGCAAGGTGTGATGCGACTGTTGAGAAGGGTGCTCGTTTCCGCCCAAGAATGGTTGTTGTTGTTACACCAGCTATTACAGCTATGAACCAATCTTGGAAGTTGTTACAACTATGCACCAATCTTGGAAGCTGTTACAGCTATGAGCCAATCCTGGAAGTTGTTACATGACTACTGCAATAGGTGCCATCGATTCTGTTGTTACATGACTGCTGCAACAAATGGCACCGATTCTTTTGTTATACGACTGATGCAACAAATGCCACTGATCCTGAAACCTGTAACACCTAATATTACATGTTTTAACTTACAAGATTACTTCTAGATCTTGTATTAATGATATCATACGAAGAGATTGAGAATTGGGGATTCTCAAGGCTATTCTGATTTTTTTTTAACTGAATGACTCTGACTTTAAATAGCAGAGATTTTGTAATCAGAGGGACAAATTTTTACTGTGAGAAAGTGAAGTAAAGTAAATCTTATTGTACACAAACATTTTGGTAAATCAATAGAAGAGTGGAATGAATTTCTTTAGTAGACTGTAACCTATTTCTTTGAGCGGATTCAGTGAGAAGGAAAGGGCCCACCTTCCTCACAAATTCCCCTTTGTTTTGAATTCCAGAATAATTGTTTTAATGTGAATGATTTATCTGTTAAACAATTCTAGAATACAGTTGTTGTTACAGTCTATCTCCTTCCTATTAGATGCGCATAAATCTGTCTCATGAGAATTAAACTTCGATTGTTGAACACTACTGGAGAACTTCTTTCCCTTTTTCTGCATTAGATTAAAATCTTGTTTTCAAGTAAAAGAAAATAAAAGTGTAAATTACTTCCTTGCAATAAGTAGATTTCTTTCTTCAATTAGTAGAGAACTTCTTCCTGCAAAAGTAAAATATAAAGTTAGATTAGAGTAGGTAATCCAGGATTCTTATACACTCATCAGTTTAGATTTCAACTATGATTTCAATTCTGTAGAACTCCATTTGTATCATCATAATTGTGTTAGTGATAATTTTTGTTTCTTTTTCCCTACTACAATTAGATTAGTGTTGCTTCCATAATCTAGCATAGACTGTGCAAAATTATCTTGAGATAACAGACTTCCCCGGGTTGACAATTTATATTGAACACCTTAATTTTCTATTCATTTAGACAATTAAAGTGCCCAACATCAACATGACATGTATGTACAGAAGTAAACAAAATTGGATATGTATGTTTCATGGCATCTTCTATTTCCCACGTAGCCTCATATGGGACAAAGTGTTTCCATTGCACCTTGACTTGTGCAATGGTTCGGTTCCTAAGTGGGGTTTCCTTCATGTCTAGTATGCATTGAGGTTCTGGCAGGAATTCTCCCTCTGATTCCACCTGGATCACAAACCAGTCAATTATATGATTAAAATCATGTACATATTTCTTCAAAAATGAAACATGGAAAACATTATGTGCTTTTACTGTGGGAGGGAGTGCTAGCCTATAGGCTACAGGTCCCACTCTATTTAGAAATTCAAAGGGTCCACAATAGCGGGTTTCCAAATTGGCACAAGCTCCCATCCTCAGGGAACTCTTTCTGGGCCTAACTCTAAGATAGATGTGATCTCCCGTCTTGAATTCTCTGGGGGTTCTCTTTCTATCGGCATAACTTTTTTGTATATTTTGAGCTATTTTTAGATTCTTCTTTATCTGAATCATTTGTTTCTCCATGTATTTCAACATTTCAGGTCCAATTGTAATTATGTTCATGTGATTACTCCAACTGATTAGAGTGTTGCATGGTCTACCATAGAGGACTTCGAAAGGGCTCATCTTCAGTGATTCTTGGTAGCTGTTGTTGTAGGCGAATTCCACCAGTGGCAGGTAATCTTCCCACTCTTTAGGTTGATGCATTACATGCATCCTTAGTAGGTACTCTAATATTTGGTTCACTCTTTCTCTATGTCCATCGTTTTGCGGATGATATGTTGTGTTAATTAATAATTTGGTCTCCAGACCAGTCATCAAGGATTTCCAAAAGTTTGAAGTAAATTTTGTGTCCTTGTCAGACACGATTTCCTTAGTCATGTCGTGTAGTCTGAATATCTCCTTCATGAATATGTTGGAAATATCTATTGCCTTGCAAGTCGATTTGACGGGAATAAAGTGAGCAGAATTTCTTAATTTTCCCACCACTACCATGATAGCATCATTTTGTCTGGTCGATGATGGTAATCTGGTGATGAAATCCATGGAGATGGTTTCCCATTTCCATTCTAGGATTGGTAGAGGTTATAATAACCCTCCTGGGTGTCGGTGTTCTGCTTTAACCTGTTGGCATTCTAGACATTTAGCTAAGTACTCAACTATGTTTTTCTTCAGTCTAGGCCAATAGAATTGTTTCCTGGTGTCCGTGATCATCTTCTGGTATCCTGGGTGACCAATATATGGTCTTTTATGTAGTTCATCCATTATGAATCTCTTCAATTCGTCACAGTCTGGAATATACAATATGTTTCTGTAAGAAACATTATTCACAAAGCTGACCAAAATAGACTTAGACGGAAAGATCAACGAGCTCTAAGACCGCAAGTTAATCATCAACGCGTTGACCTTAATTAAGCAAGTCTTCGATAAACAAGTTGATATTTTTAAGTCGTTGTCTTTAGAAAAAAATTATGCCATCCTTGAATATGGTGAAGATGACGTGGACAACTAGCTAGTCGACTATTCGGTACAAAATGAAGACATTGATCAGGATCTGTGTAATCTGTCTATTGATCTAAGGGAATTAGAAAAGAAAATTTTCAATATAAAAATCTGGAATGAGATCAACGTCGTCCCCTTAAGAAGCTACATTGAAGAATTCGTCGAAACGGAGTTGAAGTGGGTCGCCGACGAAAGGCAACAGGAAAAGGCATCAGCAAGCAAATAGCAAAAAGGCTGATATGTACCATCGTTTTAAGTCTATACTGATCACATCATGCTTTGTTTATCAATCCAGTTATTCCACCTTTTCTGAATAGAAATATCTAGCCAAAGACTGATACCTTTCAATTTCTTCTTTTCGGGTAATACACTCTACCATCGCCCACTTCTTTTTTCCATGGTCCTATTTTTTGTACATATTTCTCTTATGGTCCGCCAAAGCCCCAATCCCAGTCTATATGACAAACACATTTAAATTTCCAGGAATATGTAACAAACTATTATTTTTTGATATATTTCAAATATAACTATTTTGTATCTCATTTTATATTTATGTGCTCCTAAATTTTTATCTTCAACTATGTTGAATGTCAAGAAATTGTGTTTATTTAATTTGCATTATCTTTTTCTCATGCATATCTTTTTCTCCTGCTATGCATATAACTTTTTTAGTCCTAGAACATATACACACAGGTATATGGAAATTGTACTTAACTCTAACCAACTTAACTCTAACCAGTTCAAAATATACATTGAAGAGATAAAACATGCAAAGTAGGAACCAAAATCTCAAGCATAGCAACTCACACAACATAGCAAGATGGATTACTCTAGAGGCCACATGTCATTTCTTGCATGGATACCAC
>SNQJ01S0117937.1:0-13647 GCA_010110895.2 Picea sitchensis
CACCTTTGCCTCCTCTTCTCCTTTTACCGAAGATTCTCGACTTACGGGATTTTAAATTCTTCGTTGAAAATTATCTATTATCTCTCTCATCGAACGAAGTGTATCCATTATTTCTTCAGGACTCGTGGGAGGATCTTCTCCTTCCCTTCCTTCAGAAGCAATTGTATGCTTATGAAGTCTTATTTCAATTCCAGAATTATAACATTCAAGTTCTCCTTTACCAAGTTTGAGTTTGAATCGTGTAAGCAATCACTCAAAAAAACTTATCAAACTTGCTCTCATACCAACTTGATTTGAAAAATCCTTAGATTCTGATTAGTTTTTTAATACATATAAACATCTACTCGATCTTCAAAATAATAATAATCGCTTGATTTTTTGCAATTTACATGTGAAATACTTATCTAACCAAATACACTTTAATGATAAAAAACTTACAAATGACTGATCACAAAATGAACAACAATGGTGAAATCACATACACAAGTTTGATAACGGAGTTCACCCAATTTGGGCTACGTCTCTGGATGTGCTTCCAATAGATACCTCTTTTTTAGTGCTCAAATTGTTTTGTTTTCAAATGACCTTTTTCTACGTTGTTTAAATTCAAAAATAGAGTATACCATCGAATTCCTTGTGAAAAATCATGAAAAATGAGTACAAAATTATTAAAATTTCATCAAGGGACCTCTCAGCATGCTTTATGGTGTAGCCTCAAAGTCTTGAAACCCTCGGGCATGAACTTCGAGACACCCAAACTATGCTCTTAATTAAAATGAGTGTATACTATCCTTGGTCTACGTGCCATTGAATAAGGTGCCTACCTTTAACCACTAGTTGACATCAAGTATTTTGTTAGGAGGGTTCTAAACAAACCCCCACACTTTGGTGCAATGGTTATGGCATGTTGTTATATGGGGGAGGTTGCAAGTTCCATCCCCCACAATCCCCTCTGTTGTTGGCATTTTGTTATAACCTTATGGTATAATTAGAATGTTTGTTAACCAAGATTTTAATACCCCATTGCACAGAGTAAGGTATTGGTTACTGTTATATGGAATAGCATACAAACCAGGGGCTAGGGGATTATCCCTCGGTCCCTTTTCCCACAGAATAAAATTTTGACCACATTCAAATATATGTGGCGCCATATATTGTTAAGTCCCAAGTGAATGGTGTAATGGTAACCGAGGTTTGTATAAAGTTATGGGATGTTGTGGGTTTGACTCAAATAATTTTGATAAACCTAACCATTACAGCCAATGGGAGGCTACCACATGGTATCCTCTCATTGATCTGTCCTTGCCACATGTTGGCAAGCAACTCTTCCACTTGGATTGTATGAGTTAGCAAAACACCTATGCAATCAGCGTACGATCATGCCACAAGGCACCTTGGAGTGTGGACATGTCATCACCCTATGGTTGTACAGTCATGCCACATGTCACCACTGGTGTCACCCTTACAGTGGTGACACGTGTCACCTTTGACTCCTTTGACTTTGACTTTTGACCTAGTTGACTTGAACTTTGACTGGCCATATCTTTTGCAGAGGGACTCCATTTGAGGTGATTTTTCCACCATTGGTAAGCTATCACTCAACACTACCCATTGATTTCATTTTTGGGAGCAGTTGAGATGATTGAATTTTGAGCATTTATGAATCCTTATGGACCTCTATGAGCATTCCAAATCCTCCTAGCCCTTTGTGAGTGTTCCTGGACCCTCCTAGATCACATAGTCTCGTCATTGCAATGTGAAACAAATATCATGTCATCTCAATGTGACACAAATATCTTGTTGTCGCAATTTGACGCAAATATTTGTCATCACAATGTAATGAACATAGCCTTATTGTCGCAATGTGACGAAGATAGCATTGTCGTCACAATGTGATTAGCATAGTCTATGACCTTCTCATCACATTGTAGCGGTATGAGTACTATGTATTAATATTGTATTAATACATAGGCTATGTTCGACCTAGGCTATTTACTAAGGCTATGTATTAATACTTTAGTAATGTATTACTAAGGTCATCAAGGTCCCAATAATGTTTTTATGACCTGTCATCACAAAGGTAGCAGATGAGTACTATGTATTACATTATATTAATAAGATAAAGCAGGTTCAATCTAGGCTATTTTACTACACATGTATTAATACTTTAGTAATGTATAACAATACAATCTAATAATGTTTTAGTAAGGTGATTAAGGTCATCGACACTACTTCTTTATTATTATTATTATTGTATTACTTTTATTAGTGTATTAATAATTTTAACACAGTACATTAATTAATAATGTATTAATGTATTTATAAATTAATACATCGCATTATTAATGTATCATTTTATTAATAAATTATTATCATACATTAATGTAATTAATACTTTAATTTATATATTACTTTAATGTAATATTCTATTATTAATGTATTAATGCTTTGTAATGCATTATATTAATACACTACAATATATATTAATGTCATCCATAGTTATGGTCATGTTGCCATGAGCATCTACGAACAACAATTGTCAAGCATGGTTAACCATCACACAACCACAGCTAACTATTGTAGCAACATCTGCAGACAGCAGAAATTAACTATTCATTAAATACATACACACAATAACTTTGTTTTTAACATAATTTCATTTCATTTACACAATTCTTCATTTGCTCAATGATAAATCTAAATAGCATGATGAAATAAGTAATAGGTTAACTCTAAAATTTGCAACTTAAAACAAAAGTATATACAAAAATATCAACAACAAATACCATTGAAAATACCTCTTCCTTAGTTTGTCGGCTAAGCTCATCACCCTGTACAGTCCCAGCGCTCTAAGTATTCTTTTATCTCTTGCCCAGAGTGAAACAATTAAACTATCCTCCCAGCCAATTAGGAGCCTATCTGGCTTCCTAGTTCCAAGAAACCTTTAATTTTATTGGCCCTCTGTGCCCATGACTCCAAGAACAACAAAGCACAATGCTCAAAGAAAATCCATCACAAGAATTAATCTAACTCCTCACAACCTCTCATCATGCCTGCCAAACCCCTCTCCATCCTCCCCTTCTACTTCTCCTTCTCCCTATTTATCAAGTTTCCATACACACTTCCCCAAGTCTCCCTCAACCACCCTCATTATTACATCCATCAACCTTCTTTATCTAGATATTTTGGGAAAATATTAAAATAAAACTAAATATAAATGACTGGCATTAAACAATAATAAATAAATAAAGTCTTATTCCTCATGCTAGATAATAAATGTTATTTGATAATTTTCCCAAATGTACATAACACTCCACTATGCTCATTTAATTCATCAAATCCACCATCTATCAAAGTCAAGAAAGTATTTAATGTCTGTTCGATATTTGTATGCAGATAATTTGCTATTATTCAATAAACATTCAATTAAATAGTTAATAATTTACTTTTAATAATTAATACATTAATTACTTATACTATGTACATGGGTAGGGTATGTGTGTGTAGTTAGAGGACACATAGCTTACATGTGTACTAGTGATAAACAATCATTGCCTCTAGCATGGGCCTTTATATATGATCACCAAGACATGGTAGGACAATGATCAAGTAATGCATCATTTAATAATCTTAATCTAACTAAATTACACCAATTCATCAAGAACTCATTGTCACACTTAAAATATTAATAGGAAATCAAAGAGGATTTTAAAACATGGAACCAAGTGAGTAAAAATAGTGGCATCTCTACCCTCCGATCAGTATTCTCAACTTCTGTTACTGAAGCATCCTTCTTCCTAACCTACTTCCATCTTCCATCCTATCCTTTCCTCCTGGACTAAGCTAGAGCATCAACTATATTGACCTAACTCCCATAGAACCCTCGTAGCTGGCGTCATACATCCTCCCAATTAAGTTTCCCAACAAAAATCCACAGTCAGCCATCACACGCCTGTGAGCTATCTCTACAATCCTCCCACGACTCTATAGGTTTCGGAGGATAAACTATGGGGAAATACCTCCACCCTCCTTATAGAACTAGGGTCATCACCCTACATCAAGCCCTATTGTGAAACTAATGCCTAGAGTCATGTCATCAAACCACTGGCAAGTCAGGTGAACTCGTGAAACCACACTTACCACAAATCATCATAGAAATATTTAAAATCATAATTTAAATAATAAGTACCTAATTTTTATAGCATTATCTTTCAGATGTTCATACATCCAAGCTGCTCTTAGCACTATAGTTTGGATATCATATAAAATTAATAACCTCAGAAGTTTAGTTCACCAATAACTCATATCCATGCATGTACATTATAATTTCATGTAAGGATCCATATCTATATTGATGTTCAATTAAAATAATGTATGTTTATTTACATCATGTCTTGCATTTGTTATGCATTCACAATATAACTTGAACTGATATCCATGTACAAAAATTCCATATTTAAATTTGCATGTTTGAACAATTCTCATAACTATCATAATTATGAACATATAACAATAAAAATAGAATTATCCAACACATAAATAAGTCCAGATATACACATCCCAAATGTTTATATCAATCTAACTAAGTCCAAATAGCTACTAAGCAATGAATTACTGATATGAGTAAAACCAAAGTTCTAATTGTCTAAGTTTAAAATATGGGGTGTTACAACCATGGTCATGGTCAATTATAGTGAAGGTCATTCATAATGAAGGTCTATGGAAGTTAACCATGGTAATGGTCAACCCTAATTAATCATGATCATAGTAATTCAAGGTCAACCACATTAAACCATGGTTATGGTCAACCAAGATCAACCATAATTTTCCATGGTCATGGTCAATCAT
The DNA here is from genome assembly GCA_010110895.2 of Picea sitchensis. Classification (NCBI taxonomy): domain Eukaryota; kingdom Viridiplantae; phylum Streptophyta; class Pinopsida; order Pinales; family Pinaceae; genus Picea; species Picea sitchensis. The sequence continues at coordinate 4,849 of SNQJ01S0117937.1, forward strand.
AATTATCCATGTCAACCATCTTCAACCTTCTCTTCCCAAAGTCAACCAAGGTCTACCAAAGTTAAGAGTGGTCATGCTCAACTATAGTGAACCATAGTCATAGTCATTGTCAATTAATGTATTAATGTATTAATTATTTAATAATGTATTAATTATTTAATAATGTATTTATTAATACACTAATATTAATTTATTATTACTTTGATTAATGTATTGTTAATGTATTTATAGTTTATTAATGTTTAAATGTATTAATAATTTGATATTAATATTGATGTTTTAGTGTATTAATAATATTAATAAGTACATTATTCATGTTTTAATGTATTAATTAATAATGTCTTAATTTGTTAATCATTTAATAGATTAGAGTATCCATTAATGTATTAATGTCATCCATAGTCATGATCATGGCCAACCGTGGTCATTTATGGACAACAATTGTCAAACATAGTTAACCATTCACAACCATGACCATTGTCAACCAAGGTCAACCACAATTAGCTAGGTCAACCATAGCCAACCTTTGCTTCCACAGTCAACCAAGGTCTACCAAGGTCAACCATGGTCATGGTCAACCGCAATCAACCATAGTCATTGTCAATTAATACTATTATTAATATTTTAATAATGTTTTTATTAAAATTTAATATTTTAATAATGTATTTATTAAGGTATTAATACTTTAATAATGTTTTATTACAGATTAATATTTTATTAATGTTCAGAGATTGTCGGAAGAACCACAGTATTTAAGACATCTTGTTGTCGACGTTTCGGATCCATAACAGGATCCATCATCAGGACCAAAAAAGTCTGAGAAAGATAGTGAGAGAAGAGCCTTTATTAATGTTTTGATGTATTAATACTTTAATATTAATATTAATGTTTTAGTGTATTAATAATATTAATAAATACATAATTAATAATATATTTATTAATTTTTTATGTATTACTTTATTAATATTTTAGCAATGTTTAATTAATGATGTATTAATTAATTAATACAATACAATATCAATGCATTACTATTTTAATGTGTTACATTATACATTGATGTTTTAATATCTTAATTTATGCATTACATTAATGTAATAATTTATTAATACATTAAAAATAATAATGTATTTATTAATTAATACATTACATTAATTAATGTATTAATTAATTAATACATTACATTAATTAATGTATTAATTAATTAATACATTACAATATGCATTGATTTATTAATGTAATGTATTAATACTTTATTAATAAGTTATATTAATGTAATAATTAATTAATACATTAATATTTTCATTAGTACATTAATACTTTTATTTATACAGTAACCACATTTAAATGGTGGAAAATGGCCCCAATCACTCTATATCAACCACATTTTACCTAAATGTGGTTGTTGGATCATTGTCTTCATTATTGGCCATGAGACATGATATCTAATAGTTAACCCTAAGTGAGAGAGAGTACCATCTAACTCCAATATGGAGACATGTGCTCACCATAGAGCTTATGAAAAAGTAAAATTCTTTGACACTCCAAAGCATACAATCTATATCACTCCAAAACATCCTCCAACATTCTAACACTAAAGGCATCAATAACAAAGAGCAAAGGGATTGCATCTACACTAATCAATAAAAATGAAATGATATGATTTTTATTTTTTTTCCATATATATGTATATATATATGCTAAACTAACAAAATAGTGACAACCAATAAAAAAAGGAATTGCAATAAATCAACTACACAATATGAACTAACTTATTCTAAAGTTATAAAGTAAGTTCCTTCAACGTAATAAGGTAAATAATGACAAACAATTAAAAAAAATACTAAACCTATAAAGTCAAGTTCCTTCAACAACATAATAAAGTAAATAATGACATACAATTAAAAAAGGCATTGCAATAAATCAACTAAACAATATGACCTAACTTGCTCTAAACCTAGAAAGTCGAGTTCCTTCAACATACTAAGGTTTGAGAAGGTATCCATTAACAAGTAATGGTATTCACTCATGACCAAATAGGAGTTAATTCCATACATCCTTTCAATTCAATAAGGACCAAGCCAAAGACTAAATTGACAAAAATCTTAAAATAGTTCCTGAGGGTGTGGACTAATCTTCAATTAATTCGCTTCATTTCCAATTCAACAACCCACTTCTTCCCCAAATCTAGGTTTTGAATCCCACCCATTGTTTTTACACAGTCTTCAAACTCTTCTGCTCTCAGTTATCCTAACCCTGGCCGCAAAGAAGCACAAGAAGACCCGCAACAAGAAATCCTAGGACGACTCTTAGCCACAAAGGTGAAGCCATTGACTTGTGTAGAATACCCCTCGGTAGTGAGCCAGACCCTTGTGGTGGAAGATGTGTTATAATTCTTGTCGTGATAGGTTCAAATCCGCCATACTCGTCCCATAGTACATGCCAACAATTTGAAGGAAGAAAATTTCTATTACCAGAAAATGTAGCGCGATATATTACTATTTCTTCCCACGCAAGTGCGGCTTCCATCCGCTGGGAGAGGATCAGGGAGGGAGGATTGCTAGAGAAACAAGTACACCTTTGGAGGTCACACTATCTCATTATTCATGTCCTTTGCTGGGTTGTTAAATGAGTATGATAGAATAGCATAAATGTTCTCTGACTACGCACATTATTCACATATCAGATCTATAATTATAACATTGTATTGATTTGGTGGCTCATATTTCATATCAATCGAGCTGTCAAATTAGCAGGATATAATAGGGAAAATGATCTCTCACTAAGAAATTAGAAAATTTTAGAGTAGACATAGTTCACAATTACATGCAGAATATTATTTCTATTACATTATTACACACAATATTATACTTATATATAGTTGGAATCATATCCAACTATCTCCAAACATAGAGATAGTTGTTGAGAGAATCTCTCAATAACCTCCAACAAATATTCAACAAATTCAAACCAAATTCAAACCAATTCTATTGTAAGCATTATTCGAACACCCTCCCATAATGTTTACATCACAAATTACAATACTCAACTTTCAACATAGATATTTTTCTTGATATGGTCTTCATCAACACTCCTATCCACTCTGAAATCTTCCTTCTTCTGACCATCATTGATGAATTTGTAGAATTGACGCTTCTTGACTACCCCAAAGTATAGCGTCGACACTGAATTTTCCTATGGGTACACGACCATTTGTGAAATTCCCTCGAAGAGAAAATTTCGATAGTAATATAGGATACTGATCTCATTACTGGATATTTTCAGCAGTCAATCATACAAATGACCTTCTTAAACACACATACAATAAAATATATATGGATAACCTGTAACTGATGATCTTGAAGCACCTAAGTACAACAAGTCCCACCATCATATGACAAAAATTAGACATAATCCATTGATGATATGTTCTCGCGATACCGAAGAACGTTGAGAACCACTAATTGAAATTATGTTACTCTATTCAATTAATTGGTTCTCTGTCATAATAAATTTTTACAAACCAAAATAAATATAAAATATATAACCACTCATATATCAACAATATGGACAAGAGTGTATCTTTATCCAACAATTACTAACTATACTCAAAATTTCAAATAACTTGGTCGTGAGATATTTATATGACCATCAGCCTTCATAAAGAGTATCGTTGGATGGAACAAGCCACAACACCTTGCAAATTTCATTTCCACAATATATCAATTCACATAAAAATAAGCACATAATTGTAAGCAACTATGGTCTCTCTGCGGGCAAGATTTTATGATAGGCAACAAGGAGTATTGGCAACAACGTGCTCCTCCTTTCTTTCTTCGATGCTGAAGATCGATCGCACAAGGGTAAATTGCACATGTGTTGCGATTAGGAGATTGGATTGATGGTTTTCAATACAACTTTTAGATCCTACTTTCTCTTGTGGTTTCTTCTTTTTCTCTCTCTAGATCCTTCTTCACTGCATACAATACAACTCACTAGTACATGCACTTCCTCTGCTTGAGAGCGTATCATTCACGATATTTTACACTTCAAGAAAAATCACCCACACAGGCACACGAAAATCTTCACACAACCAAAATAAAATAAGAATAAAACATATGTACGCTAATGTACCAAAAATCCACTCTCTATTCCATCTTCCTGGCCATCCCTTGAGAGATTTAAGCCAGTACAGGCTCTAATACCAAATTAGAAAATTTGAGATTAAACATAGTTTACAATTACACACAGAATATTATTTCTATTACACTATTACACACAATATTACATGTATATATAGTTGGAATCAGATCGAACTATCTCCAAACATAGAGATAGTTGTTGAGAGAATATCTCAACAACCTCCAACAAATCTTCAACAGATTCAAACCAAATCCAAACCAATTCTATTGTAAGCATTATTCCAACATAAGCACGTTACTTGCATATAGGATCTATAATTATAGCATTGTATTGATTTGGTGGCTCATATTTCATATTAGTCTTGATGAAATCGAATCAACATTTCGTTAAAAGATGAAAAAGCTTAGATCTATATAAAGTGTGATTTCCATCCACTCAGAGAAGACGAGAGGAGGATTGTTAGAGAAACAAGTACAACTTTGGAGGTCACACTAACTCATTATTCTGGTAAGTATTGTTTTTCTCTTATCTCCTTATTAAATCTTAATATGTTCGTCTTGTCCTTTGCCCCACTGTCAAATGAGCAGGACAGAATAGGGAAAATGTTGTTTGAGTGAGAACGCAATTATAACATTGTATTGATTCAGTGGCTCATATTTCATAGCAATGTTGATGGAATCTAATCTACATTGAGTGAAAAGATGGAAAAGCTCAGATCTATAATTATAACATTGTATTGATTTGGTGGCTCATATTTCATATTCTTGATGGAATCGAATCTACATTCAGTGGAAAGCTCAAAAATCCCATATTGTTGTTTGGCTCTAATTTTAATTTTATTCTCTTTCATTGCCTTTTCCCAAGGTAAAGCTCAATTTATAATTTATCAATGGCTATTAATATCCAAATTGATATGGATATCGTAATTTTAATGTTTTTCATTGATTTTTCACAAGGTAAAGCTCAGTTTATAATTTATCAATGGCTTCTAATCTCCAAACTAATATGGATATCGGAATGGAACTATCGGGTCAACGAAGCAACCCTTTACCTTGCCACATGGACTTTTCTTTTCATGATATTAAAGAAGTTATTTGATAAAAAAAAAAAAAAATTAATTACAAATGAATCTACTCTTATATTTCATTCACAAATTTACTAATTCTTCCCATATCAACAGTGAACTATCACAACACCATGTAAAACAACCTATTTGACTATTTCAACCACTTTTTAATATGCTCACTCCTCATGTTGATATTTTTTATCAGCTTCACCAAGAAGCACTCAGAATTAATCCATTACCTTGACTTCCATACCTCTACCCATTAAATGTGTTTCCAACGAACCCCTTCTCTCCTACACAGTGTTTTAAAAACTGACAAACCAGAACCGAAACCGGTTGGTTTTACCGGTTTGATGGTCAACTGCCTTGAACTGGTCAATAAACCGAACCACTCGACTAGTTTATGACAGAACCATCCGGTTTGGTACCGAACCTATCGGCCGGTTCCGTACCAAACCAGTTGATTCCTTCATAAATGGATCGATTTAGTCCGGAGAGGCTGTAGCAGGCCCGAGACTTGAAAATTTTATTTTTCTCTACTAAAACTAAAACCTAAGATCCCCTAAACCCTAATTCTAGTCTATATAACACTCCCACTCCCCTATAAGTGCCTCACACCTCTTTCATTTAACATTTGGGAGAATTTGGGTTTTGGAGCAGCATTGATTCTTGAAGAGAAACATTGAGGAGCTTCTTGGGCAAGTGTTTTGGGCAATTTGTGGTGGATATGGCATCTCAACTAGGAGTTTATAATTCATCTTCAATTTTGGAGGAGTTGGATTAGAGGTATGTTGAAAATTTTCGTCTTTTTTTTTCCATCTTGATTGTTGAATGTTTGAAAGTTTGAAAGTTTGAAACTTAGTAAGAGTCTAAGACAAGATTCCTTCTTTGATATTTCAGATTGCTTGCATTGTGCAAATTGCACCTTTTCTTTAGCCTTTGAGTTTGCATTTACAAATTTGTAATGGACCCAAAAGCTAAAGATGTCGCATGGGTTCATGCTGAGGTGATTGAAGGTCTAATGTATTGCAAATATTGTCAAAAATACATCAAGGGGAAAGTAATGAATAAAAGAAAACTTGGTTGGTGTTATAGGCCAAGTTAAATCATGTGAGGCAACATTAGATGTTATTAGGCCTATTAGAAAAGAGATGCAAAAAATACTTAATAAATACCAACAAGAAAAGGCTAGGGAAAAATCTATACATGATGAAATAGGGAGGACGAGGATTGTAGCAAAAATGAGGGAAGCCAACCCTAGTTTTGATTATGAGGGATCTCCATCTATTGTTTCTACCGGTGTTAGAGGCCCCTTTCATTATGTTCATCCTCCCCTTGAAAGTGAAAATACTATGCATCAACCTAAAAGTAAAAAGAGGAGTACCATCTAAAGGTATTTCACACGTCCTCCCACTTATGGCTCTGACATTGCCAATGTTTCTCAAGTTCAACCCACTCAATTTCATCCCACCTTAGATGACCATTGGAATAAAAAATATAGAGAGATTGCTTATGAGTACATAGCTAGATGGTGGTATCATGTTGATATCCCCTTCAATGTTTACTACTCACCATATTAGCAACGTATGTGGGATGCCATTATTGCTTTTGTAGGGGCTTCAAAGGCTCTAGTATGCATGATTTAAGAGAATCATTTTTTACAAAGAGGTCACATCCATTGAAGAATACTCAACATATTTCAAAGTATCATGGGCCAAAACAGGATGTACCATCATGTTAGATGGATGGACTAATAGAAGGAACCGTACTATCATAAATTTCATTGTCTCTTTCCCACAAGGAACCATGTTTTTTAGATCAGTTGATGCATCTGATAGGGTCAAAGATGAAAACTTGATATTTGAGCTCTTAGATGAGATTGTTATGAAGGTGGGGGTGGTAAATGTTATTCAGGTCATCACATGATCCAACTTATTTTCGGCACAAAATAAGAGCGGAGATATAATAAGGAAATGCACAGAGATATTGCGTATATCCAATAACATAACAAAAATGTATTAGATATGCAACCATAAACACAGATATACAGTAATACACGATTACTATTAATGAAAGAAATGTACAGAGACTGTAAAAATACAGTGAAAGACTCGCTAGAATGGTGGCAGCTTATCTCTGAGAAGAGATGTGACGACTACTCGCATTTGCAAGAAGATGATTACAATGAGGCTCTTAAGGCCTTTTTATAATAAACCGGAATTCCAAAAACCCTAAAAATCCAAAAACCTAACCCTAGGAGATGAAGCGCAAAAAGTTGTGTGAGCCCCATTTGGGTAAGTGAGTACATCAACTTCCCGGGGTCATAACTTTTGCATACGATCTTTGTTTTAGGCGTGTGATAGCTTGTTGGAAAGGTATCGTTGAGGAGATTAATTTTGGGGGATCAAACATACCTTTGGTTATAACTGAGAAACTCTATCTTTAAAAAACTTCATTTGGGCCCTCAAAATGGCCCCGGAAGTTAAAAACTGCTAAAAATAGTAAATTGCCAAAATTGTCAAAAAACTATTTTGAGCTAGTTGGAAAAGGTGGGTGGCCACCGAAATCCACCTGGATCAATCCTCCCTCCTTAGGAAGTAATGGTCTCCATTGCATTGAGTTCCCAGGGGAGAGGGAAAAGCGTTTACTGAATCTGCATCTTGGTGAGCTGCTTGTATTGTTGGAGATGTCACGCTGCTTAGCTTGTGGAAGTCTATCATGAACCTGTTGAAGCTGAGGTTGTTCAAAAATTCGAGCTACATGAGGGGACGATGTGTAGAAGAAATATTTGTGCTTTGCTACAACCTTTTCGACCTACTTCTGTTGGATAAAAGGTGTACGGGGCGAGGTTGTAGTGGTTGCAGTGTCCTTCTATTCCCTTTTGAACAGATTGCGAAGAAGCTAAATTTTGCAGTATGAGATACTACCTTGCGACACTTTTGAGGTAAAATAGTAGTCGGAACTACCTCTGGTATTCTGTAGAGATGACCCCCCAGAGAAACAATGACACTGCGGGGTCGAGACTCATAGACAACATGGCGCTTCCACATATATGGTTGGCCCAAGAGAATATCACAGACATCTAGTGGGGAAACATCACATAATACCTCATCCTTGAAGGGTTGGATGCCGTATGAAAATCGACACTGTTGGCTGACATGAAGATGTCGTCCTTGGCGAAGCCACCCGATGTTGTATGGTTGCGGGTGTGGTGTTGTCAACAATCCCAACTGTTTCATAACCTCTGTTGACATGAGGTTCTTCTGGCTTCCGCTATCAACAATAAAATGAAGTGGGTTCCCCTTCAGCCACATCTATGAATGAAAAAGGTGCTACCCTTCTTCAAAATCTGTTGGTTCTTCTGGTTGAATTGTTGCGGTCGCGACAATAGCAGTGGGTCTATGTCAATGATCTGTCCTTTACCAGTATTTTCAGAATCAGATTCAGAATCAGGGTTTGGCTCCTTGTCTTTGATATCGGCCACCAATGACTATTTTGAGCGACATTCATCATTGTTGTGCCAGGGGATTTTGTGGAAATCACACCATTTTCCGGTGTCCTTCTTTGTCTTCCCGTGACCCTTCTTTTCCTGT
>SNQJ01S0117937.1:21490-33048 GCA_010110895.2 Picea sitchensis
ATGTGAGGCGCCATTAGATGTTATTAGGCCTATTAGAAAAGAGATGCAAAAAATACTTAATAAATACCAACAAGAAAAGGCTAGGGAAAAATCTATACATGATGAAATAGGGAGGAAGAGGATTGTAGCAAAAATGAGGGAAGCCAACCCTAGTTTTGATTATGAGGGCTCTCCATCTATTGTTTCTACCGGTGTTAGAGACCCCTTTCATTATGTTCATCCTCCCCTTGAAAGTGAAAATACTCTGCATCAACCTAAAAGTAAAAAGAGGAGTACCATCTAAAGGTATTTCACACGTCCTCCCACTTATGGCTCTGACAATGCTAATGTTTCTCAAGTTCAACCCACTCAATTTCATCCGACCTTAGATGACCATTGGAATAAAAAATATAGAGAGATTGCTTATGAGTACATAGCTAGATGGTGGTATCATGTTGATATTCCCTTCAATGTTTACCGCTCACCATATTAGCAACCTATGTGGGATGCCATTATTGCTTTTGTAGGGGCTTCAAAGGCTCTAGTATGCATGATTTAAGAGAATATTTTTTTACAAAGAGGTCGCATCCATTGAAGAATACTTAACATATTTCAAAGTATCATGGGCCAAAACAGGATGTACCATCATGTTAGATGGATGGACTGATGGAAGGAACCATACTATCATAAATTTCATTGTCTCTTTCCCACAAGGAACCATGTTTTTGAGATCAGTTGTTGCATCTGATAGGGTCAAAGATGAAAACTTGATATTTGAGATCTTAGATGAGATTTTTATGAAGGTGGGGGTGGTAAATGTTATTCAGGTCATCACATGATCCGGCTTATTTTCGGCACAAAATAAGAGTGGAGATATAATAAGGAAATGCATAGAGATATCACATATATCCAATAACATAACAAAAATGTATCAGATATGCAACCATAAACACAAATATACAATAATACATGATTACTATTAATGAAACAAATGTACAGAGACTGTAAAAATACAGTGAAAGACTCGCTAGAATGGTGGTATCTTATCTCTGAGAAGAGATGTGACGGCTACTCGCATTTTCAAGAAGATGATTACAATGAGGCTCTTAAGGCCTTTTTATAATAAACCGGAATTCAAAAAACCCTAAACATCCAAAAACCTAACCCTAGGAGATGAAGCGCAAAAAGTCGTGTGGGCCCCGTTTGGGTAAGTGAGTACATCAACTTCCCGGGGTCATAACTTTTGCATACGATCTTGGTTTTAGGCATGTGATAGCTCGTTGGAAAGGTATCATCGAGGAGATTAATTTTGGGGGCTCAAACATACTTTTAGCTATAACTGAGAAACTCTATCTTGAAAAACCTTCATTTGGGCCCTCAAAATGGCCCCGGAAATTAAAAACTGCTAAAAATAGTAAATTGCCAAAATTGTCAAAAAACTATTTTGAGCCAGTTGGAAAAGGTGGGTGGCCACCGAAATCCACCTGGATCAATCCTCCCTCCTTAGGAATCAATGGTCTCCATTGCGTTGAGTTCCCGGGGGAGAGGGAAAAGCGTTTGCTGAATCTGCATCTTGGTGAGTTACTTGTATTGTTGGAGACGTCACACTGCTTAGCTTGTGGAAGTCTATCATGAACCTCTTGAAGCTGAGGTTGTTCAAAAAGTCGAGCTACATGAGGGGATGATGTGCATAATAAATATTTGCGCTTTGCTGCAACCTTGTCGACCTGCTTCTGTTGGATAAAAGGTGTATGGGGCGAGGTTGTAGTGGTTGCAGTGTCCTCCTGTTCCCTTCTAAACAGATTGCGAAGAAGCTAAATTTTGCATTATGAGATACTACCTTGTGGCACTTTTTAGGTAAAACAGTAGTCGGAACTACCTCTGATATTCTGTAGAGATGACCCCCCAGAGAAACAATGACACTGTGGGGTCGAGACTCATAGACAACATGGCGCTTCCACATATATGGTTGGCCCAAGAGAATATCACAGACATCCAGTGGGGAAACATTACATACTACCTCATCCTTGAAGGGATCGATTCCATATGAAAATCGACACTGTTGGCTAACACGAAGATCTCGTCCTTGGCGAAGCCACCCGATGTTGTATGGTTGTGGGTGTGGTGTTGTCAACAATCCCAACTGTTTCACAACTTCTGTTGACATGAGGTTCTTCTGGCTTCCGCTATCAACAATAAAATGAAGTGGGTTCCCCTTCACCCACATCTATGAATGAAAAAGGCACTCCCCTTCTTCAGAATTTGTTGGTTCTTCTCGTTGAATTGTTGCGGTCCCGACAATAGCAGTGGGTCTATGTCAATGATCTGTCCTTTACCAGTATTTTCATAATCAGATTCTGAATCAGGGTTTGGCTCCTTGTCTTTGATATCATCCACCAATGACTATTTTGAGCGACATTCATCGTTGTTGTGCCACGGGATTTTGTGGAAACCACACCATTTTCCGGTGTCCTTCTTTGTCTTCTCGTGACCCTTCTTTTCCTGTATCTTGGACTGGTTTTCGGGAGACTGTTTGTTAGGGTCGTCTTTGTCATACTTTGGTTGTTGCGGATTTGCAGACCTGAATTCCCATTTGTTCTAGTGCTTAAATTTCTGCTCAATTTTAACAACATATCGATAAGCAGCACCGAGTGATGAGATGTCTAGAAAATCCATTTCAGTCTAGATGTATCTGTGTAGAGCCCCACGGTATTTAAAAACCAAATGTCACTCGGAGTCTTTAATACCCAGCTTGGTGCGCAAGGTATGGAAGGTATTTTTGAACTCGGGAACTGCTTGGCCCCTCTCTTGTCACAGTGTGGTCTATCTCATGTACTGGTCCTCATAGTTTCCAATAGGGTAATATTGTTCATTTACCGCATCCACAAAAAAATCTCAAGTGGGATCGGCCCCATATATTCCAGACTCCTATCTGGAACTTTGCTCCCTGTAAGTTTCCCACTAATTCTTGACATGAGGGAGAGATTTAAGGAGTGTGAAGGTGATCTTTTCTTTGTCGAAAAAATTGTGAACAGAGAAATAACCTTCTAGCCGAGTTAACCATTTTTCTAGGGCTTCTGCATCTATTTGTCCTTCAAATACAGGAATATCAAAATTAACTTGTATCTTAAAAGGTGAGGTGCCTCCAAAGTGGCCGCTTTATGAATATGTGCTTGATGCTATCGGTAGGCGTTTAAGGATGTGGACAAAATTCTCCATCATTTTGTCCCTCTGTCGCGTGAGAGCTTGCTCAAGCAACAAATTGATAGGATCGTCTACTCTATCATTTTTCTTTTCTTCCGCCATTGAGGGTTTGTTGTGTGTGAGAGAGTGATTGTCTTCAAGAGAGACAAGCTTGAGACCCAACTTGCTATACTCGGACCTTTTCGGGGACATGCACTGAAAAAACAATTAAGAGCAGCCTGCTCTAATACCACTGATCCGGCTTATTTTCGGCACGAAATGAGAGCGGAGATATAATAAGAAAATGCATAGAGATATCGCGTATATCCATTTATATAACAGAAATGTATCAGAGATGCAACCATAAACATAAATATACAGTAATACACAATTTCTATTAATGAAAGAAATGTGCAGAGACTGTAAAAATACAGAGTGAAAGACTCGCTAGAATGGTGGTAGCTTATCTTTGAGAAGAGATGTGACAGCTACTCGCATTCACAAGAAGATGATTACAATGAGGCTTTGAAGGCCTTTTTATAATAAACTGGAATGCCAAAAACCTTAGACATCCAAAAACCTAACCCTAGGAGATGAAGCGACAAAAGTCATGTGGGCCCCGTTTGGGTAAGTGAGTACATCAACTTCCCGGGGTCGTAACTTTTTCATACGATCTTTGTTTTAGGCGTGTGATAGCTCGTCAAAAAGGTATAGTCGAGGAGATTCATTTTGTTTTCTCAATATTTTCGTTATCTACCATTGAGAACCTCGATCTCTAAAATCCTTCATTTGGGCCCTCAAAATGGCCCTCAAAGTTAAAAAATGCTAAAAATAGTAAATTGCCAGAAAATTGTTTTGAGCCAGTTGGAAAAGGTGGGTGGCCACCGAAATCCACCTGGATGAATCCTCCCTCCTTAGGAAGCAATCGTCTTGATTGTGTTGAGTTCCTGGGGGTGAGGGAAAAGTGTTTGTTGAATCTGCATCTTGGTGAGCTTCTTGTATTGCTGGAGACGTCGCATTGCTTAGCTTCTGGAAGTATGTCATGAACCTGTTGAAGCTAAGGTTGTTCAAAAAGTCAATCTACATGAGGGGACGGTGTACAGAAGAAATCTTTGCACTTTGCTGCAACCTTGTCGACTTGCTTCTATTGGATAGAAGGTGTCGGGGGTGAGGCTGTAGTGGTTGTAGTGTCCTTCTATTCCCCTTCTGAACAGATTGTGAAGAAGCTAAATTTTGCAGTATGAGATACTACCTTGCGGCACCTTTTAGGTGAAACAATAGTCGGAACTACCTTTGGTATTTTATAGAGATGACCCCCCAGAGAAACAATGACACTATGGGGTCGAGACTCATAGATAACATGGCGCTTCCACATATATGGTTGGCCCAAGAGAACATCACACACATCCAATGGGGAAACATCACATAATACCTCATCCTTGAAGGGATTTATGCCATATGACAATCGACACTGTTGGTTGACACGAAGATCTCGTCCTTCGCGAAGCCACCCGATATTGTATGGTTGCAGGTGTGGTGTTGTCAACAATCCCAACTATTTGATGACCTCTATTGAGATGAGGTTCTTATGGCTTTCGCTATCAACAATAAAATGAAGTGGGTTCCCCTTCACCCACATCTGTGAATGAAAAAGGCACTCCCCCTCTTCAAGATCTGTTGGTTCTTCTAGTTGAATTATTGCGGTCGCGACAATAGCAGTGGGGTCTGCGTCAATGATCTTTCCTTTACCAGTATTTTCAGAATCAGATTCTGAATCAGGTTTCGTCTCCTTGTCTTTGATATCAGCCACCAATGACAGTTTTGAGCAACATTGATCGGTGTTGTGCTAGGGGATTTTGTGTAAATCACACCATTTTCTGGTGTCCTTCTTTGTCTTCCCGTGACCCTTCTTTTCATGTGTCATGGACTGGTTTTCGAGAGACTATTTGTTAGGGCTGTCTTTGTCATACTTTGGTTGTTGCATATTTGCAGACCCGAATTCTCGTTTGTTCTGGTGCTTAAATTTTTGCTTAATTTTAACAACATATCGATAAGCAGCACCGAGTGATGAGATGTCCAAAAAATCTATTTTAGTCTGGATGTATCTGTGTAGAGCCCCAGGATATTTCAGAACCAAATGTCACTCGGAGTCTTTGATATGCATCTTGGTGCACAAGGTATGGAAGGTATTGGTGAACTCCAAAACTTCTTGGCCCCTCTCTTGCCGCAGTGTGCTCCATTTCATGTACTGGTCCTCATAGTTGCTGACAGAGTAATATTGTTATTTTACCGCATCCACAAAAAAATCCCAAGCGGGATTGGCCCCATATGTTCCAAACTCATCCGTGGAACTTTTCTCCTAGTAAGTTTCCCATCAATGTTTGACATGAGGGAGAGCTTTAAGAAGTGCGAAGGTGATCTTTTCTTTGTCGGAAAAATTGTGAACAAAGAAGTAACCTTCTAGCAGAGATAACCATTTTTCTAGGGCTTCTGCATCTATCTGTCCTTCAAATACAGGAATATAAAAATTAACTTGTACCTTGTAAGGAGAGGTGCCTCCAAAGTGTCCTTTTGATGAAGATGCATTTGATTCTATCAGCAGGCATTTAAGGATGTGGGCAAAATTCTCCATCATTTCCTCCCTCTGTCGCATGAGAACTTGCTCAAGAAACAGATTGATAGGATCGTATGCTCCGTCATTTTTATTTTCTTCTGCCATTGAGGGTTTCTTGGGTGTGCAAGAGCGATTTTCTTCAAGAGAGACAATCTCGAGACCCAACTTTATATACTTGAACCTCGTCGGGGACATGCACTTAAAAAACGATTAAGAGTAGCCTGCTCTGATACCACTGATCCAGCTTATTTTCGGCATGAAATGAGAGCGAGATATAATAAGGAAATGCACAGAGATATCGCATATATCCAATAATATAACATAAATGTATCACATATGCAACCATAAACACAGATATATAGTAATACACGATTTCTATTAATGAAATAAATGTACAAAGACTGTAAAAATATAGAGTGAAAGACTCGCTAGAATGGTGGCAGCTTATCTCTGAGAAGAGATGTGATGGCTACTCACATTCGCAAGAAGATGATTAAAATGAGGCTCTGAAGGCCTTTTTATAATAAAACAAAATGCCCAAAACCTTGGACATCCAAAAACCTAACCCTATGAGATGAAGCGCCAAAAGTCATGTGGGCCCCGTTTGGATAAGTGAGTACATCAACTTCCCGAGGTCGTAACTTTTGCATACGATCTCCGTTTTAGGCATGTGATAGCTCGTTGGAAAGGTATCATCGAGGAGATTCATTTTGGGGGATAAATTATGCCTTTAGATATAATTAAGAACCTTGATCTCGAAAAACCTTCATTTAGGCCCTCAAAATGGCCCTGTAAGTTAAAAACTGGTAAAAATAGTAAGTTGTCGAAATTGCCAGAAAACTGTTTTGAGCCAGTTGGAAAAGGTGGGTGGCCACCGAAATCCACCTGGATCAATCCTCCATCCTTAGGAAGCAATGGTCTCCATTTCGTTGAGTTCTCGGGGGAGAGGGAAAAGAGTTTGTTGAATCTGCATCTTGGTGAGTTGCTTGTATTACTGGAGACGTCACATTGCTTAGCTTGATGAAGTCTTTCATGAACCTGTTGAAGCTGAGGTTTTTCAAAAATTTGAGCTAAATGAGGGGACAGTCTGCAAAAGGAATCTTTGCGCTTTGCTGCAACCTTGTCGACCTGCTTTTGTTGGATGGAAGGTGTAGGGAGCGAGGTTGTAGTGGTTGCAGTATTCTTATGTTCCCCTTCTGAACAGATTGTGAAGGAGCTAAATTTTGCAGTATGAGATACTACCTTGCGACACTTTTTAGGTGAAACAGTAGTTGGAACTACCTCTGGTATTCTGTAGAGATGACCCCCTAGAGAAACAATGACACTATAGGGTCGAGACTCATAGACAGCATGGTGCTTCCACATATATGGTTGGCCCAAGAGAACATCACAGACATCCAGTGGGGTAACATCACATAATACCTCATCCTTGAAGGGTTGGCTGTCGTATGACAATTGACATTGTTGGTTGACACGAAGATCTCTTCCTTGGTGAAGCCAGCCAATGTTGTATGGTTACAGGTGTAGTGTTGTTAACAATCCCAACTGTTTGACGACCTCTATTAAGATGAGGTTCTTCTGGCTTCCGCTATCAACAATAAAATGAAGCTGGTTCCCCTTCACCCACTTCTGTGAATGAAAAAGGCGTTCCCCCTCTTAAGGATCTGTTGGTTCTTCTGGTTGAATTGTTGCGGTCGTGACAATAACAGTGGGGTCTGCATCAATGATCTATCATTTACCAATATTTTCAGAATCAGATTTTGAATTAGGGTTCGGCTCATTGTCTTTGATCTCGGCCACCAATGACTGTTTTGATCGACATTCATCAGTGTTGTGCCAAGGGATTTTGTGGAAATCACAACATTTTTCAGTGTCCTTCTTTGTCTTCCCATGACCCTTCTTTTCCTGTGTCTTGGACTGGATTTCAGGAGACTATTTGTTAGGGTCATCTTTGTCATACTTTGGTTGTTGCGGATTTGCAGACCCGAATTCCCGTTTTTTCTGGTGCTTAAATTTCTGCTCAATTTTAACAGCATATCGATAAGCAGCACCGAGTGATGAGATGTCCAGAAAATCCATTTCAGTCTCGATGTATCTATGTAGAGCCCCACAGTATTTCAGAACCAAATGTCACTTGGAGTCTTTGATACCCAGATTGGTGTGCAAGGTATGGAAGTTATTGGTGAACTACAGAACTCCTTGGCCCTTCTCTTGCCGCAGTGTGGTCCATCTCATGTACTAGTGCTCATAGTTTCCAACATGGTAATATTGTTCCTTTACCGCATCCACAAAAATATCCCAAGTGGGATCAGCCCATATATTCCATACTCCTTTGTGGAACTTTGCTCCCAGTAAGTTTCCCACCAATGTTTGACATGAGGGAGAGATTTAAGGAGTGCAAAGGTGATCTTTCCTTTGTCAGAAAAATTGTGAACAAAGAAACAATCTTCTAGCAGTGTTAACCATTTTTCTAGGGCTTCTGCATCTATTTGTCCTTCAAATACAGGAATATCAAAATTAACTTGTACCTTGAAAATCAAGGTGTCTCCAAAGTGGTCTCTTGATGAATATGCACCTGATTCTATCGGCAGGCATTTAAGGATGTGGGAAAAAATCTCCATCATTTTATCCCTCTGTCACGTGAGAGATTGCTCAATCAACAGATTGATAAGATCGTCTGCTCCGTCATTTTTCTTTTCTTCCTCCATTGAGGGTTTCTTGGGTGTGCGAGAGCGATTGTCTTCAAGAGAGACAATATTGAGACCAAAATTTCTATACTCAGACCTCGTTGGGGACATGCACTGAAAAAACGATTAAGAGCAGCCTGCTCTGATACCACTGATTTGGCTCATTTTCGACACGAAATGAGAGCAGAGATATAATAAAGAAATGCATAGAGATATCGTGTATATGAAATAATATAACAAAAATGTATCATAGATGCAACCATAAACATAGATATACAGTAATACACAATTTACATTAATGAAAGAAATGTACAAAGACTGTAAAAATACAGAGTGAAAGACTCGCTAGAATGGTGGCAGCTTATCTCTGAGAAGAGATGTGACGGCTACTCACATTTGCAAGAAGATGATTACAATGATTCTCTGAAGGCATTTTTATAATAAACCAAAATTCCAAAAACCATAGACATCCAAAATCTTAACCCTAGGACATGAAGCACCAAAAGTCATGAGGTCCCCGTTTGCGTAAGTGAGTACGTCAACTTCCCGAGGTCGTAACTTTTGCATACGATCTCCGTTTTAGGCGTGTGATAGCTCGTTGGAAAGTTATCATTGAGGAGATTCATTTTGGGGGATAAATAATTCCTTTATCTATCATTAAGAACCTCTATCTTGAAAAACCTTCATTTGGGCCCTCAAAATGGCCTCGGAAGTTAAAAACTACTAAAAATAGTAAATTGTCAAAATTGTTAGAAAATTGTTTTGAGCTAGTTGGAAAAGGTGGGTGGCCACCGAAATACACTTGGATCAATCCTCCCTCCTTAGGAAGCAATGGTCTCCATTGTGTTGAGTTCCCGGGGGAGAGCGAAAAGCGTTTGTTGAATCTGCATGTTGGTGAGTTGCTTGTATTGTTGGAGACATCACGTTGATTAGCTTGTGGAAGTCTGTCATGAACCTGTTGAAGCTGAGGTTGTTCAAAAAATAGAGCTACATGAGGGGACGGTGTGCGGAAGGAATCTTTATGCTTTGCTGCAACCTTGTCGACCTGCTTCTGTTGGATAGAAGGTGTAGGGGGCAAGGCTGTAGTGGTTGCAGTGTCCTTATGTTCCCCTTCTAAACAGATTGTGAAGAAGCTCAATTTTGCAGTATGATATACTACCTTGCGACACTTTTTAGGTGAAACAGTAGTCGGAACTACCTCTGGTATTTTGTAGAGATGACCCCCCAAAGAAATAATGACACTGCGGAGTTGAGACTCATAGACAACATGGCACTTCCACACATATGGTTGGCCCAAGAGAACATCACAGACATCCAATGGGGCAACATCACATAATACCTCATCCTTGAAGGGTTGGATGTCTTACGACTATCGACACTGTTGGATGAAACGAAGAACTCGTCCTTGGCGAAGCCAGCAGATGTTGGATGGTTGCGGGTGTGGTGTTGTCAACAATCCCAACTGTTTGACGACCTCTATTGAGATGAGGTTCTTCTGGCTTCCACTATCAGCAATAAAATGAAGTGGGTTCCCCTTCACCCACATCTGTGAATGAAAAAGGCGCTCCCCCTCTTTAGGATCTATTGGTTCTTTTGGTTGAATTGTTGCGGTCGTAACAATAGTAGTGGGGTCTGCATCAATGATCTGTCCTTTACCAATATTTTCAGAATCAGATTCTGAATCAGTTTTCGGCTTCTTGTCTTTGATCTCGGCCACCAATGACTATTTTGAACGACATTAATCGGTGTTTTTCCAGGGGCGTTTATGGAAATCACACCATTTTTCGGTGTCCTTCTTTGTTTTCCCATGACCCTTCTTTTCCTGTGTCTTGGACTGGTTTCCAGGAGACTGTTTGTTAGGGTTGTCTTTGTCATACTTTGGTTGTTGCAGATTTGTAGACCTGAATTCCCATTTGTTCTAGTGCTTAAATTTCTGCTCAATTTTAACAACATATCGATAAGCAGCACCGAGTGATGAGATGTCCAGAAAATCCATTTCAGTCTCGATGTATCTGTGTAGAGCCCCACCGTATTTCAGAACCAAATGTCGCTCGGAGTCTTTGATACCCATATTGGTGCGCAAGGTATGGAAGGTATTGGTGAACTCCAGAACTACTTTACCTCTCTCTTACCACAGTGTGTTCCATCTCATGTACTGGTCCTCATAGTTGCCAACAGGGTAATATTGTTCCTTTACCACATCCACAAAAAAATCCCAAGTGGGATCGGCCCCATATATTCCAGACTCCTGTGTGGAAATTTTCTCCCTATAAGTTTCCCACCAATGTTTGACATGAGGGAGAGCTTTAAGGAGTGCGAAGGTGATCTTTTCTTTGTCGGAAAAATTGTGAACAAAGAAATAACCTTCTAGCAGAATTAACCATTTTTCTAGGGCTTCTGCATCTATCTGTCCTTCAAATATAGGAATATCAAAATTAACTTGTACCTTGAAAGGTGAGGTGTCTACAAAGTGGTTGGTTGATGAATATGCGCCTGATTCTATCGACAAATGTTTAAGGATGTGGGCAAAATTCTCCATCATTTCGTCCCTCTGTCGCCTGAGAGCTTGCTTAAGAAACAGATTGATAGGATCATCTGCTCCGTCGTTTTTCTTTTCTTCCGCCATTGAGGGTTTCTTGGGTGTGTGAAAGCGATTGTCTTCAAGAGAGACAATATCGAGAGCCAACTTTCTATACTCGTACCTCGTCAGGGACATGCACTGAAAAAACGATTAAGAGCAGCCTGCTCTGATACCACTGGTCCAGCTTATTTTCGGCATGAAATGAGAGCGGAGATATAATAAGGAAATGCATAGAGATATCGCGTATATCCAACAATATAACATAAATGTATCAGAGATAAAACCATAAACACAGATATACAGTAATACACTATTTCTATTAATGAAAGAAATGTACAGAGACTGTAAAAATACAGAGTCAAAGACTCGCTAGAATGGTGGCAGGTTATCTCTGAGAAGAGATGTGATGGCTACTCACATTCGCAAGAAGATGATTACAATGAGGCTATAAAGGCCTTTTTATAATAAACCAGAATGCCAAAAACCCTAGACATCCAAAAACCTAACCCTAGGA
>SNQJ01S0117939.1:0-11255 GCA_010110895.2 Picea sitchensis
TCAATAGCAACAACAACTAAAGAACTACCTAGAATCAATCCTCGAACTTCTTGCGTATTTTACATATTTAAGCCTTTTTCTCAATTTCATTTTCCAGCTCATAATGAGTTGGATACCACTCATGCTCACTTGGTGACAACTCATTATGAGTTGGATACATCTCATGCTCAACTGGTTTTCCTGGATTTTGCACAAGATATTCTTTCATGTCCCCCTGTCTTCTCCTCTTTATTCTCTCTTATTTATTGATCTTCTTGATGTTCTTGATCCTGAACCTTTTCCCTCTACCTCATCTCTTCTCACTATTCTATTCCCAAAATTGTCTTCCCAACAATGGGTTTGTTGGGTAGAAAGTAGTCATGAGGAGAGAGCTAAGAATGTAAGAGTGAATAATTGGATAAGTGTTTGAGTGTTTTGAGTTATGACTTAGGTTTTCAAGAGTTAGGCTCACACTACAGCAGAAAGGCTAAGGCAGGTTTGGGTAATGTCAACTGATATATCTTATTGTAAGTGTAGTGTGCAACTGTAAGAATATTGTGAATGAATAAAATAAAAATCCATTCATTGTGGACGTAGCCCAGTTTTGGGTGAACCATGTCAAAACATTTTTGTTTTGATGTGTTTCTCATGTGTGTCATGTTTCTAATGATTATGATTGATGGTTAATATAGATGTGTTTACTATTTATTGTGCAATGATGGTGAATCATTAGTATTCTGGATATGTCACTGATATATGTTGTCATGATGTTGCGCACTTAAGTTAATCATGAATGAATAAATATTAAGTGGAGTAATGTCACACACATGGTATATGTCATGATAATTACAGGTTAAGTAATGGAAACAATGCACATAGTAGATGAATAGACAATGCATAGTATGGTCATGTTGAATGCCTCACTTTCCCTCATCACTGCAGAAACTTGGTTCCTGCAGCCCCTCTAGATGCCTTGAGTGAGACTTCACTTTCTTGCAGGTGATTCCAAAATGGTCAGTGCCTAAGGGTTTTGTTGGTTTATTAATGATTAAATTCAAGTATTCCCACTGCATGCCAACAAATTGTTCCATTTTCGAGACCATGATCTACAAATGAGAGGGATGTGGAGGCCCACTAAGGAGGAGAATGAAGAATGGTGGAATAATAAGGAGATCGAGTTTGTAGTAGACCAGAATCAAAATCCACGGATCATCACGAAAGAAAGGTTACAAAGGTATGTGTTTACAGATTTACATGAAATTTTCTTCGTTGACTTTCCAAATGTGTTAGCAGAGTGGATTCAAATATTTATTGAAAAACATGGAAGATATCATACTATGGTTCTAGGGAATTGGACTCCATAATTGATTCGACATGTTAATGCAATAAACAATAAGAAATCATGTGTAATTGACTATTGGTCGAATATTGTGCTTGGAGGTTATGTTACTAAATTTTCCATAGATTGTACATAGTCGTACAATGCTATGGAAAGATAATTCTTCAAGGGACTGTGCAGAATATACCTGAAGTAAATATCTACATAGATTAATATGTTGTTGTGCGACAAAAGTGTTATGACCATGGAATCTGATTGCTAATCACCTTCACGCACATAGGGGAACCAAGGGCTGACCAGGGAATGATATGAGCATAGAAAGGGATGAAGAGGAATAAGGAACATATGGGATAAGGATGTCAAGTGAAGAAGAGTATGTGATGAATGAAGATAAGAGATTGGATTATTGCGTAGAGATTTATACCAAATAAGAAGAGGGTTGTGGATGAGAGAGAAGGGAAACACAGTGAGATTGAGGAAATAACTAATGATTAAATATTCTAGATAAGATGGAGTCTTCACATAGAAGAAAATATCCATCAACTAAGTCTAGTAGAAGAAGATCCCACTCAGATCAGACTCTATGTCGAACCCATAACCGCATGTGCATCTCCAAGAACTGAGGTAAGATCAAAAGTTTTATCAATTTTAGTTCGTAAAGGAAGTAGTGGAAGTAAACAAAATAGTATAAGTAGTACATCGAGTTAGAATCAATTAGTATTGTGAGGAAATAATATCATTCAAAACATGATGGAAGGTGTATATCCCACCTTAAGAATGCCTCTCTTCCAAGGGGTCAGTTCAGAATATCCAGAACAACATTTATTTATTTATGATAAGATATGGACTATGAAGAATGCCCAGGATGATGATGTAAATATTGTGTAGTTGGCGACAACCTTCAGAGATCACGCACTATTATGGTATATAAAATATCAAAATACTACACATGTGGGGTCAGATGATGACATTGGAAGAGGTAAGACAACCATTGTTAAATGAATTCCAGAACCCTAAGATGTAATTTCAATGCATTGCATAGATAAACGAGATAAAATATATATTAAATGAATCAAAATGGGACTTTGACCAATGGTTTAAAATATTGAAAGACTGGATAACATTCAAAATTATGTATGAACAACACTGAGAAAAAATTATTGTAGGTTTATTTCCACATATACATTTCCCTTTGATGAAGCATAATATTGCAACGCAGTCGGAAGCTATGGAAATTGCGATGAAATTGGAAGCATCCCATGTAAGAGAGAATAACACGGGGATGGCTCAAGTTGATTCACAGCTGGTTGCACTAACTATTAGTTACAGGAATTTTCGAAAGGAAAATAAAAGCGCGAGGGATTATGGTGTATCACCTATAAAACAAAATTTCATCATAAAGGTGAGTGTCCAACATTCCAACAATATTTGAATACAATAGCTCCATACACGTTAGGGTTATGGTGTGAAATTTGAAAGACGGTGGGTCACCACCCTCATTACTATCCCTTGATGAAAAAATATCAGAGCAACGCGAGGAATTTGTTTTGTAATTTCTGTAAGTCCATCAGACACAAAGAGAAGAATTGTCATGCGTTGGACCTTATGAGAGAGCACACTACATATGCTTACAAAATATAAGAAGAAAATGCAACAGGTGAAGGAGGAGGTATGTAGTATAATACTCTAAGAGGAGGTTATAATCAAGGTGTCATAGGAGGATTCAGAGATCGAGGAAGAGGTAGATTTGGTATAAGAGGAAGAGGACCAATCATGTTTTATAACTACAATCAACTGGGACATTTAGCACGCATTTAACACCCCCTCTCTAAACCATACATATATGTAATTAATCACAATTGATGGTTACCATGAAATGGAATGCAAATATTGTAATTGTGTTATTTGTTTATTAGGAAAAACAAACCAACTGACTATGGGTAAATCCTTTGAAATTACTAGCCATGATAATACTAAGGAAAAGAGTGAGGAAACCATAAGATATTCCCCCCTCAGACATGATTTCAAGAAAAATCAGTAAATGAAATAGGATTGGTGGTTGAACAACCACCCACCCTCAATGAATATAGGCATGGGGCTATCAGCCAAAGGTAAAATGTGGTACCATCTCTCCTGTTGATATTGAACCCCATGAATTTCATATGAAAAAATAAAAGGGGACAGGTAGAGAACCTTCCTTAGGACATTACGTGCAGGAGACACACGGGGAGAAAGGGGATAAGAAGCGAGTTGTAGGACTGGTCTAGAGAGGAAAATGATCCTTCCTGAGTTGAGAGGCCATGAGCTTGATGTGGTGGAATCATCTGACAAACATCAACAGGTCTAGCTAGGAAATGAAAGTATAGATAAATTTCATTAGTAGTATCATGGCCTTGCACGGGGGGGGGCTGTAGTCGAAGTGACAAAGCGTGCGGAGACTATGGTAGGGAGGAAAGGAAAACACCCACAGCTGGTTGGTTGGTTAACTCTATCAATAAATAGAAAATTAACCCTCATGTTCCTGGTATTGAGTAAGAGGAATAGACTAGTTCCTGTGAATGTATTCTTGAACGTGTATGTTTTATTGATGCATGGACTAGTTGTTTCTTGGCATGACTGTGTAACTAGAGTCTGGCTAACTGTATCCCATGAGTTTCTTTCATGTGTAGATATGCCTATATAAATAGAAAGGAATTATTTATTTTGTGCCTATTTGGATGTTGTAAAAATGCATAGTTTAGTCATGTCATAGTACTTATTAGCCAGGTATCGTTTTGAGTAAGGACTAGTAAGTTATATGAATAATGATTGGTCCCCTCTAAGATGTGTGAGAAACACTAATTGTAGAGATATCCCTGAAAACTGCAAGTCCCAAAATTGGGAAGCTTGCAAACCATGAAAATTGCATTAGGAAGATAACCATGTGTACCTCGATATAGGTCTCAAAAGGCCTCAATACCCAAGGGAAGTCCTTGTGCAATCAAAGGGATTTGAGCCTGTGAAACCTCCCACCAATGAAATGGAAATTTTCCAGGATGAAAACCATCTCCCAAATGGTAAGGAGTGAATGCATTAGTTGGCCTGAGAAGGGTTTGCAGAGTTCATAAAGGCTTGGGATCCTGAGAAATTTAACACTTAGGATAATTCCCAAGGAAGCCAAGCCCGAGTTCAGTTGATAACCATAGAGAATCAAGTGTTTGGAGATAGAATGATTTCAGTCGTTGATTCATCCTTATGAATAGATCCTAGCCCTCAATTGGAGTAGGTTATGGTGATAGGGGTTAATGCATATCGAAGAAAATATATACCATTTATCTATCAAAGAGTGTATCCAAGAAATAATCGGGACCATTGGGTTTACCTTCAATGAGTATCATTAGAGTTAAATGGTCGAACTATCCTTGATTCAAATACTCCAATGGGGAGAGTTCCAAGGATTAATATAGATCATTGGATCAAAGATTCATGTGTAGGAACCTTTGAATGGTGGTTTAAATGTTGATCGTTGATCAGCATAGGATTAATGATCCACATTGAGAGTGCACATCTAAGGTGCTCAGGTTTTAACAAAAGGTCCACCCACACAGGTGGTAATTAAAATACCACCAGGGGATGTGTGGTGACGTTTAAAGGCATAACACAACCATGGAAGTGGTTTGGAAAAAAACCACCCTCGACACCCCCACTACACTATGGGGGAAACCACTTAACGAAGGTGGTAATCCATGGTGGTTTGATGCCTAAGGATGTAAATAGTTCATGTGGAAACAAATAGTTATCGAGTGGGTTGAGAGTGGGCCCATTTAGGAGAATTAGTCCTTAAACCTTTGTTTTTACCTTGGTCATTGGATATAAAGTTGAAATACCTCAGTCATTGATCGTAGAGGATCCATCGGAGTATTCGCCCTGTTAGATTGGGATGAGACTCCAAAATAACTAGAGTCATCTATCTATCAAGGAATAATTCAAATTGATCGTGACCATATATCGTAGTGGGACATTTAGAGTAATTTGGTCCACTTGGATGAAATTACTATGAAGGAAAGACTCGGAGGAGAAATCCTAATCATCCATCAGAACCAACTGAAAGTAATATTGATAGTATACCTTGGTGATTCCTTTGAGACGAGGCCAGGAGGAAGGTGAAATCATCCTGACATGGATGATGACACCCCACCAATGCATAGAGGACATGTGTCAGCACCTGGAGAGGCATGCTAAGTGCATCTTTGGTAATGTGCATGTCATGTCAAGTACACATGAAGGTCCAATTGTCGAGCAATGGTGATGACACATGTAGTGGTATTTTGAAATACCAAGTTTCGTATGAGAAGAGGGTCGAGAAACCGTTTACTTTCAACCCAAATCCTTGTCATTAGATCTCCAATGAAGAGACCCTAACCATCCATCGTAGAGTGCCTTTTAGAGTGAGTTCATGGAGAAAAATTTTAACAAAGAACCTCTAAGGTTTGATCTAGACCCTTGATTCGTCGAGATTGAAGGGTATCCAAGATTTAAATTTGATCGTTGATTTAATGGGAATAGACCAGATCTAAGAGGAGACATAGGTCATCCATTGCAAAGTGTTATTCAGAGTGGAATTTCCTAGAGACACTCTGATGGTAAATTTCCAAGATGAAATCTAGTCTGTGGATCTTCCTAGGCTTGGGGAATCTAGTAGACGATTTGGGTTGTCAATCTTTAGTTGAAGGCCTAAGGCAGTGACATGGAGAGTGTCATGTGTTGATCACATAAGGTTCCATGTGGCCTAGTGATTTGTCACCTATAGGTGAAATTCCATGAGAATTATGAGTGTCACATGTCAGGGGGCGATAGTTCCATGTGTCATGAAGAAGTGGCACCACATGTTAAAAGGATTTGGAATGACTGAGAAGCCTTGATGAAATCATAGTTGTCCATTGAAGGATTTTTTTATTGATTCCAGTCACTAGGAGAAGTGGCTTCTGATGAAGAGACTACAAGAGGAAATCACAACTGTAGATCAGAGAATAAACAATATGTGATCTCAATCGTCAATCCTTGTAGGTCCCACATGGTCGTGGAGAAAGGGTTAAAAACTTTGGGTGATACCTATCGTGGAGGTAAATAATCTGATGCATTCATAGTCGTAGATGGACTAACTCTGAGATTCGTTGGATCTGTAGGAGTATGTCTGGTCGGAGTGTGTTGTAGGAGTAGAATGTGGGTCCATAGAGAAAACTCTCTGATGAGAGAGGCCTAAACATATCAGAATCGTCGATTTAGAAGATAGACCGAGGGTTTGATAAAGCTAGGACCGATGGGCTAGGGGAAGGATGCCTCATTAACACTATGCTTGGTGACATGTGGCAGGAGCTATGTGGATTACACATGTTAACAAATTGACTTAAGGCCTATGATAACTTTGGAAGGCCATGAATTTTGATCCAGACCTCGATTTGGAGCATAGTGATAGTAGTTGGAAAACTCTTGACTAGTAGAAGACAATGGTGCCCTCAAGAAGAGGTATTGAGATGATTGAGAAAAAGATAAATTCCACTACTCCATCCCTTAAAAGGGTACTTAGGGGGTTGGGTGTGTTACAAAGTGGTATAAGAGAAGGTTACAACACTAGGCTTGGATCAGCCAGAGAACGATCATAAATACTAGTATATCAAGGCTAAGATGATCTTGTTACGAAGATTTTATATACATTTAAAAGTTTGTTTATTATCGATAAAAGTCCCCTAAAGAGGAGGACTGCATACTGAGAATTCATTTTTGAAGTTCCTTGTAGCAGAAAATTTACATGTTGAATTACAACAAAAGAATTATAAATCTTGCCTTGCTAGATTGATAAATACCCCCACATTATTAGAAATACATGGATGGGAAATGATGGTAATATTTTAATAAAATGGGAAGAAATGATAGAGTTATGTTGTAAGGCCATATGACATAATTATGAGTACTCTATGGAACTTGGCTTATGAATGGCCAGAAGGAATCAGGGAGGAATAATAGAGAATTTTTTAAATGTCAAAGTGTGCGAATGACATGGGAAAATGGGTGCAAACAGTGAGCCTGCATCTTAAATATCCATATATGTAAGTATGTGCCTAAGTGCATGGATTGAATTCATTATAAGGTTGCCTAGTATGAAGGAAGGAATGAATATGTCAGTGAGACTAATCATGTGAATGGTTGTATTTACTCTTTATAGAAAATTGATATTAATATCAGATAAATATGAAAGAACAGTACAAGATTTTGCAAGTAATGCACACACATAATACGTACATAGATATAATTATATGCTTGAAAGAGTGATATGATTGTCTAAGTAAGAGGGCAATAAATCAAGGAGTGTGCTTGCCTAGGTCGAATAAGTGAATTGCGAGGAAAATATATATACTTTCCAAGTCTCAAAAATGATATGGAGGCATGGTTGATCCCATATTAAAGGGGTTTGAACTTCCTTGATTAAGTAATAGATTGAGGAAGGTGTACTTCAACCCTCAGTAAAATCTAGTGTAAAATGTTGAGAGAACAAGGAGCAAGGATGATCTGTTATTATGAACAAAAAGAAATATGATTATTCCTTAGAAAATTGTGTGTAAATGATTTTGGACAATCGAGAGTAAAGTAATTTTAAAGAAAGTATGCATGTAGATTGTATGATGTGCCTATGGTGGACACACATAGTATGTTGATGCATGTTGATAAGTGCATGAAAGAAGAGTGTGAATGAAAGTTGATGAAATGAATATGCATGTTTGAATGTAAAACTAAATTGTATAATAAGAATGCAAGCTTATATTCTCGATGGAATATTGGGAAATAATTTGAAATGACAAAGCTGAGGTCGACACAAGGCCGAGATCATTTCATATAGGATATGGATTTGCAACAACAAGTTGCATGGGGAAGGAATCCCGTGTGGAGAATTTATGTAAGGACTTTGTCTGGAGAACAAAGCCATAAATTTAGTACCTGCTGAGAATTAGACAGTGGGGATGCAAAGCCTATTTACATAAGAATATTGGATTACATTTTAAAATATAATGCATGCCTGGGAGACATGCAAGTGAATGGTGACCAACCTGATTTTTGGTAAATGTGAAGAATACACTAAGGAATAAGTAAATTATGAACTAAATCTTATTGTTGTAAGTATGTTGCTTATTATCTAGGAAAGGTCAAGATAAAATTAGTTGATACTACTCAAGAAATGGAGCATGCAGATCCCAAGAGGGAAAAATTATAGAAGCAAAAGAAGGAGAAAAGGATTAATACTTTTGTCACTATCAAATTGTGAATAATGAGATAGAGTCGTATGCTTTAAAAGAGCAGTTGTGAAAATAAGTGTCACTAGTAAATGAAAGACAAAGTTGGAAAATATGTTTAATTAAATGATCTTGGTTAATCCATGTTGTGAAAACACAGTGAAGCCTTGAATTTAATAAGGCTATGATGAAAATTCCAGGATTTGTAGAAGGAGTTGGAAAAAGGAAGAGTCCCTTGACTCCTTTCTTGTTGATTATGGTGTTTCTTTGGGATGAGTAACCGATATGTCGATGCATGTAAGAGTTTTGGCATGAGAATGTTTATATCTACATGATTGAAAAGACAACTAAAATATTTTTCATGTTTACACTCGGGAAAACCATGAGAATAATGTAATAGAGTGCATAGAGATATGTTGGGGCATTCTAAAAATACTTTATTGATTTAAATACTATGATAAATGCTTTTTTTCTTTTACATGAAAACTAATATAATTTTGAATGAGATGATGCATGTTATATGTAGGGAAATATTGGAACTATTGGGGAAGACAGCTGCCAATGATGGACAACCTCGAGTAGAGGATATTTACAAAAGATTTCCGATAGAAAATAATGATGAAGGGGATTAGGAGCCCTCGTGAAGCACCATTGATGAGATAATTTCAGAGAAGGTGTTGGCAGCCAAAACATGTATAAAAGTGTGCATGCATGTGTGGAATAAGGTATGAAGGGATTAGGTAAGGATTCCTTCTGAAACATTTTATTATTTCAATAATATACACATGATTTTGAGTGGTTATTGTATGTCATTGGCACCCAAGATGGGTGTGATTCAAGAGAAAGAGACCCTGAATTATAGAGGGTAGAACCCCTAGAAGCGAAGAATTTTTACAATCCTTGCAATAATTTCATGCACAAATGTATCGTGAATGCATATGCCAATCAAGAAGGATGGAAAGTGCTCATAAGAAAATACATTAGTCAATGCATTAAGAAGATGCATGTCGTAAAAGAGTAGTAATATATAGGGCTTCCCATGATGGGAGAAGTACCCTCCATTACTCTTACAAGAGTTATAGAATGGTAAAGAGAGAATTGGGTGACCAGTATTGGTACCCTAATTATCAACGAAGGAAGGAATGCTTAAATGCAAAGTTTTTTTTCATAATATATAATTCTAATTTGAGGTTACGATCAATTCAAAGAAGAGAGTATAATTTTGTCATACTGATGAATGTGGACAGAGAATCCATGTGGTGGGAGATTATCGTAGCCCCAACACACCATGAAAAAGTTCCTAATATGAAATTTGGTAACCAGGAATCAATGAAAGGGTGCATTCTGATAACCAAGAATCAATGCAAGGGTGCATTGTGAGTGAATGTGGCCATGGGAATTGGCACATTGTTTACATTTTTTTGATGTTAGATTGCATTTGGGAAAGGATCGGTATGCTAAAGTAATCTATGAGTAGGGACATAGTAATTCCTTTTATTTTGTGTAACTCGATGAATAATTATGATTAGATTGATTAGTATGCACATCTCTAAAATTGTTCATGAATACATTGTAAATGTGCAATAAAAATATGTGCATGAGAAACTAACAATTGTTTGGTTGTATGAGTATTGAAATTGCAGGAAAGAAGGGTCTTGGACATGGTAGTATTGTAATCCCATGAGGAAGACGAATGCATGTTGGTTGTAAAGAGACAAACTATTATGAGAAGGAAATATCATTCTTGTGAACTCTGGTTCCAATATGGACTAGATCTGAAATGAAATGAGATTGTGAACTTAATAAAAGAAATTGTGGGTAACAGATTCGGAAATAATTTTTTAATAAACTAATGAAAGAATCTCACAAATTTATGCATGCATATAATAGAGGTGATATTAAAGGGATCTGTCTAGGGAGGAGAGATGGTGGTTGTCAAATAAGAGAACATGGAAGAGGTTGTTGTTGTGACATGAGAACCATGTTATAATTCATGGCCTCCTTAGAAGATGTTGTGTTGTGGAAACACAAGCCAAAGGGATGCCTCAGTAGAGAAAGTCATAGGGACACCTTGACTGTAAGAATCAATGAAGCGTCAAAAACTCTTCTTGTGTGAGAATCCTTGGCAAGGCAAGATGGATCACCCAAGTGATTGTACAACAGAGAAGGGGATTCTTGATCCTGGTCCTGGAGGGTGAGTGACCACAAGGAAGAAGATACTTCAATAATTATTGTAAACAATTGGTTGGAATCATGCACACAATGGGTATATCAAGGAAACAGTTGGCCAAGTTACTAAGACAACCAAATCGATGTGGATCCATGAAATTGCATAAATAAGTATAATTTAGATAGGAATATTTCCTCTTAAGTTTTGAATAGAATTATTTTTTTTGCATGGAATTGTGATTAATATGCTTCTTGTTTGAAATTATTGTAGGCATGTGACAAAGGCCAAGAGTCTAGGAAAGGACCAAACCAAGAAAATAATAACATTGTTGAGATGAATAAAAGAGGAAGACATGGCATGTGTTGTTGAGAAATAAAGAACATTGAGGATGGTGTTCCTTTGAAGGGGGAGGGGGTTGTAACACCCCCTCTCTAAACCCTGAATATATGTAGTTAATAACAATTAATGATTTCCATGAAATGGCATGAAAAAATTGTAATTG
>SNQJ01S0117940.1:3553-14200 GCA_010110895.2 Picea sitchensis
AGAGGTATAATTACAACTAATGGACTAAAGATGACATAAATAAAATAACATTACTAATATAATATGCCCCAATTAAGGGGTAATGAGCCAATATTAGGGCTTAACAGTGGTCGAGGCTTTGTGCTCTACTATAATTTTGTAGAATGTGCTAAGTGCTTGTGAGTCTCAGTGTTGAGTAGGTGCTAAGTGTCATGATAAGAGATTTGTCTCTATACATTTGACCTTTTTTTGGAAGGTAAAGAAGGAGGATCTAGTGCTTAGTGCATATATCTCTTATCTTGTGCGAAGTTTGACTCTATAGCTTAGTGCACAAGAGTGACTAGATGTAAGATTTTGGCAAATAATAAAGAGGTGAAGCGGTTTGTGGATGTAGCCCCACCCTGGGGTGAACCAAGTATATCTAGTGTATCATGGATTTCTTTGTGCAGTGCCATTAATGTTATGCATTTTCTTAGTTCTTTGATTATGATGTGTAATGAATATATTCTTTTTTTCTTAAGTACGTTTCTTATGTTAAAGGGTAAATGAATGCTAGATTTAAGTCACAGTGCTAAGTGCTAAGTGCTTAGGGTGCATAATCACTTGTTACGACATTGATCTGTCTTTGATTATGTTTTTCGGTGTTAGTGAGATTAATAAACTAATGCATGTTCACTTCCTAAGCATTAACATAATATCTTGCGAAGTGATCTTATCACAGAATCGTGTCCCAGCCTGGTTACAGACACCTGTGTCTTATAAACCTCCCTTCTTCTACCTCGTGTGAGACTTTGTATACCACATAGGTGTTGCCTAAAGGGTCAATAGTCAGGGTTTCATTGTTGCACTATTAAGCATTGAAGCCTAGGTCTGCCCCTTTGCCAAAAAATGGTTTTGTTTCACCAACAAACCCTAACTACTGGCCCTTACGGAAACACCTACAAAAAAGATAAAGTATCACCTGAAGTAGCAGTAGGGGGATTGCAAGACACAAGTGTCTACAACCAGAGGAAATGCAAGATGATTCCTAAACAACAACGCAAAATAACCCAGATAGTATTAACAATATTATGCCTAATTTGTGGAAGTAAATTGTATCTTCTTATCTTCAACATGAAAAATAACAGTGTAAAAGGTAATAAATAACAAATCATTAACCACATGTAACAAGAAGATTTTACGTGGTTCACCCTCTTCCTAGGGCTACATCCAAAAAATTGTGTTTATTGATAGAATAGATGAATATATACAGTTCTATCTGTGCACTCAGCTGCAGATCCTTGTCTCTCTTCCACTTTATTTCCAATCCCTACCCACCCAACTTAAGGGTCATTCTTCACACCCACCTGAAGGACCAAAATACAATAATCACCTACAACATAACACTCTTACATATCAAAACCACTATCACCTCCCACATCTGTTTTAATTGACCCTGGATCTACGATAAGTTATATTACTCACAATGTAGTAGAGTCAAATAAACTTAAAAAACTGAAGCACGCAAAATCATGGCTTGTACAACTAGAAACATGTACTAAAAGAAAAGTAGTTGACTTTATTTTTGATCTTGAGTTCAACTTAGATGGTCAAATGATAAGGACCAATATGAACATCCTACTACTAGGATCTTATGATATGATTATCGGGATGGATTGGTTGGAACAACACAAAGAAGTACTAGATTGTTATACAATGATACTTATCTATAAAGATAATTTTGGCATTGTTAGAACAACCCAAGGCATACCAAAATATGTATCAGTTAGACAAGTTTCAATGATGCAACTCAAGAAATGTATTAGAAAGGGATGTCAGGTTTACACCATCCAAGTGACGAATCTATTAGAAAAAGAAGATAAGCCCAAGTTAGAAGACTTTTTTGTCCTACGTGAATTCAGAGACATGTTTGTGGATGAGATACCAGAATTACCTCCTAGAAGGGAAATAAATTTGTCCATAGACTTACTACCTGGATCATCCCCTATCTCAAAAGCACCATACTGAATGAGTTTACGAGAACTGACAGAATTAAAAATACAATTACAGGAATTGTTGGACAAATAGTACATTAGACCGAGTGTCTCGCCATGGGGATCCCCAGTCCGCTTTGTGAAAAAGAAAGATGGTACTCTAAGACTATGTATCGATTATAGAGAACTGAACAAAATGAGTATTAAGAACAAATACCCCTTACCAAGGATAAATGATCTATTCGATCGAGTGGGTGGGGTTAAGATATTTTCAAAGTTGTATTTACGATCTGGTTATCATCAAATTAGGATAAAAGATGAGGACATAAACAAAATAGTTTTTTGAACAAGATATGGACACTACGAATTCATAGTCATACCTTTTGGACTCACTAATGCGCCAACCACGCTTATGTGCCTGATGAATAGTATTTTCAGTTAATACTTAGACAAGTTCGTGGTAGTATTTATCAACGATATTCTGGTCTATTCAAAAACGAAGGAAGAACATGATGAACACTTAAGGATAGTGCTGCAAACATTGAGAAAACTCAAAGTGTACGCCAAATTTGACAAGTGTGACTTTTATCAAAAAGAAATACAGTATCTAGGACATGTAATTTCAGCAGAAGGCATTGCTGTAGACCCAAAGAAGACAAAAGCCATTATGGAATGGCCAGTACCTAAAGATGTAGCAGATGTCTGGTCGTTCATGGGAATCACCAGATATTACCATAGGTTTATAGAAGGATTTTCCAAGATATCCTACCCTATCACATCATTACAAAAGAAAGGGACCAAATTTAACTGTTCGCAAAAGTGTCAAGATAGTTTTAACAAGCTGAAAGAATTATTGACATCGACGCCCATTTTGAAGGTAGCATACCTAGATAAAGACTTTACAGTATGTGTTGATGCAAGTAAAGAGGGACTAGGTGGTGTCCTAACTCGGGAAGAACACGTTATTTGTTATGAATCTCAGAAATTAAAGGAACATGAGGGAAATTATGTCACTAACGACTTAGAATTGTCAGCGGTAATACACACATTAAAAATGTGGCGACACTACATAATGGGAAGGAAATTTCTACTATTGACAGATAATAGCGGTGTGAAATATCTGTTTAGTCAACCAGAGCTCAATGCACATCAAGCCAGATGGTTAGCCTTCTTGAGAGAATTTGACTTCAAAGTCAGACATATCAAGGGAAAAGAAAATAAAGTAGTAGATGCTTTAAGAAGAAGAGTCCATGGGTTATTTGAAGTAAATATCAATAGGGCAGAAAGTGATCTGGAACAAAAGGTAAGGAAGACGAGTATTAGCGACGAAAATTACACTAAGATGATGGCAGAATTACAAAACAGTACTGCAGACTCAGATAAACAAGATCTAAGTATCGACAAGAAGGGATTATTACGATTTAAAAATAGACTTTACATACCAGATTCAACAGAGTTAAAATTAACAGTTTGGATGAAGTGCATAAGAAACCATATTCTGGTCATCCAGGTTACCAAAAAATGATAACAACACTTAGAAAACTATTTACTGGCCTAACATGAAAGGTGAAACCACAGAATACTTGGCTAGGTGCCAAGATTGTCAGTAGGTTAAGGATGAACACCAACATCTAGCCAACCTATTATAGCCATTACTAGTACCAGAATGGAAATGGGAGGCCATATCATTGGAGTTTATAACAGGCCTACCTAAAAATCAGAAACATAATTATTCTATCATGGTTGTAATCGATAAACTCAGTAAGTCTTCACATTTTATTCCTGTAAAGTCTACTTTTAAAGATATAAACATTGCTGAAATATTCATGAAAGAAATTTTTAGACTGCAAGGTATTCCTAAAATGGTGATTTCAGATAGAGAAGTAAAATTCACATACTCTTTTTGGAAGGAATTGTTTGCAGGGATAAATACTAATTTGAATTTCAGTATGAGTTATCATTCCCAAATGGATGGACAAACCGAAAGGACAAACCAAATCATAGAGGATATGCTCTGCATGTATGTAAGAACAAAACTGAGCAAGTGGGAAGGCTACCTACACCTGGTAGAATTTGCATATAACAATGGGTACCAAACTTCGGCTAAGTTGAGCCCTTTCGAAATACTGTATGGAAAAAAGTGTACAACTCCAATTAGTTGGGATAACCTGACTGTCTGACTCATGGTTGGACCAGAGATGCTCCAAGAAATGGAGAACATGGTAAGGAAGGTACAACAGAACTTGAAAGAAGCACAGGACAGACAGAAGAGCTATGCAGATCAGAAAAGAAGACACTTGGAATTTCAAGTAGGAGACCATTTTTATTTTAAGGTCAAAGCCTAAAAAATCTCATAGAAGTTAGGGAACTGTGCCAAGATAGAACCTAGGTTTTGTGGGCCCTTTGAGATACTAGCTCGAATTGGACCCGTAGCATATCAACTTGCACTTCCAGCTAATCTAAGAATTCATAATTTATTTCATGTTTCTTTGTTGAAAAAGTATATTCATGACCCTACTCATAGGATTGATTGGGACTTGGTGTAGGTGGAACCAGAGTGTGAGTTCCAGGTGGAACCCCTACACATTCTGGACCGGGGAGAAATAACACTTCGGAACAGATTCGTTGCTCAAGTAAAGGTGCAATGGAAGCACTTTAGTCCTGAGGAGGCCACTTGGGAGTTGGAAGGAGATTTGCGGAAATCTCATCCAACCCTATTCCAAGAAAGGAAAAAACATTGAGGACAATTTTTTACTGAAAGGGGAAAGGATTTGATATCCCCCCCCAAAAAATAAAAATGGAATTTAAATTTGCTGGAAATTTATTTCCGTTTTTAGTAAATTCAAATTTGGAAAATGTTTTCCATTTATGGCAATTCCAAATTTCGAATTTGATAATTGTGATTAATTATTATGACTGTTGGGAAGAGTTCTGATTGGACTCAACTAACTATTTGACTATGACACTTGTATAAAAACAAACTATTTATATTAATTGCAGGAGGACAAATGGAACTACCATGTTAAAATCAGTTGACCATGACTCCATGAGTGGGGAACATGTTGGAACTACCTTTGGGATGGTTATTACAAGTGGAAAATCAGAGATTTGGCCATTGGGAGCCCCTAAAAATCAGGGATTTAGAAAGCTACGAAAATCCCCAAGGGAAAAAGACCTGGACAAAATTGATAAATAGCATATGAAAGGAGGCATGACACTACCAAGTATGATGGGGAAAACGATTTTTGAGCTCTATTGTTGTTATGAACAGTACAGATTGAGTGTGAGGCAAGAGGAGTCTGCTGAAATAGATTTTCCTTGTTGTTATGAGAACTGTTGAGTAAGTGTGAGGCAAGAGGATAACTGCTCGAATTGAAGAACATTGCTGAGGAGGAGTTTCCGAGTTAGCCCTCATGGATTTATGGTCAGGCTAGGGGGTGAACTGGGGAAGTGATTTGGCTGCCCTGTTCTACAGTTGGGAGGAACATGGTTGTTCCATTTGTCTTCAGGTGATTGGGTTCTAATATGTTCCTCTACTCCTTTTCTATTTGAATAATTTTATATATGATTTTATATATTTGTTAAATTTAAACTGAAATGATTTCCATTTTCTGTTCGAATGATTTGATATCTGATGTCATGTATTTATTAAATCTGAACGACCGATAGAATTGGCCTTTTATTAGTTATGATAGTTAAAAGGATTTATGCATGGTTAAATTTTGGAAGAAATCTCCTCTAAATTAGTTTCACTACTATTTTCTTTTTATTTGTTTTCTGAGTGAAATCAATGTTGAGATTGGCATATGGGGAGTGGAAGTTATTCTGAAATTTCATTAATCTAACTATATGGATAATGTCGGGAACAACATTTTGAGTTTTGTAAACTATGCTACATTTTCTTTTCCATTAAACGGACTGTGTAGAGGCAGATCTGTAACTGAGGTAGGAAGACCAACTATTACACCAATTTCCCTTACAGTTCTGTGTATGCAACATGCGATTTACAACTCCTACCATCCCTTTGGCCTAAAAAATGAAGAAAGTACAAATATATATACATATATTATTCTGGAAGAAAAACATAGAATCGAAACTTTACTCAGACCATTATATCCAATCTAAATAATCGCTATTGCAGATTTAAACCACCTTGGTAATAATTATAAGGAATGCCGAAATGAGATAAAATGATTTAGTATTTATATCTAGCATAAGTCTATCCGACATCTAGCATTTGAAAAACAAGGCTTGTATTCAAGGCAATAA
Source organism: Picea sitchensis (assembly GCA_010110895.2). Taxonomy (NCBI): domain Eukaryota; kingdom Viridiplantae; phylum Streptophyta; class Pinopsida; order Pinales; family Pinaceae; genus Picea; species Picea sitchensis. The sequence goes on from SNQJ01S0117940.1 coordinate 9,775, forward strand.
CAGTTGTATTTAAAATTTAGGGCATAACAAGGCCAAATGGTAATAGGTTATCAAATATTTCATTTTACTCTAATGAACATGACAATCCTGTAGAAGAAATTTCTGCAAAAGTTATACTCTAACCACTGGGACCAAATCCCCAGTTAGCCTTGGAAATTTTTTTCCCCGTTTTCCAAACCCCATAAGAGTCTGAGGGAATCGAATTTGAATGACCCCTTTTAAATTTGGCAACTATAATTCTCTGTAAGAACAAGAGTTCGGAGACGCTTAAGCAGGACCTGTACCAAAAAATTAACTAAGACTTTTGTTTAATGGTTTAGACCTTGGAGAACAAAATGGTGCGAAAGGCTGAAGTCAATCGGGTTTCGGCGATTAGCAACACTGAACACAAAAGAAAAAAGGCCACGTTTTTTTCCAAATCGCGAAATGTGAAGTGATTGAGGACCCAACATTTCTGGATTTCAGGATTTCTGGGTTCAGGATTTTGAGGTTTACAAAACCCTGATGCACAAACAAAATGAAACAAGAAGTGTTGAATTGCGAAATGCGAACGGATTGTGGGCCCAACACTTCGTAGTTTCAGAGTTTCGGATTCAGGATTTTGCAACTCCGGTGACAACTTTGCTAGACCCTTCGAACTCCCGGGACCTGAAATGTTGAAAAGGGGATTAACGAGTCTTGGCCTTTTCACATTTCGGGGTTTCGTGATTCGGGATTTCGCAACTCCAGATGCAACATTTTTACGCCTTCGAACTCTTGGGACCTGAAATGCCGAAAAGGGGATTAATGAGATTTTGTCCCTTTCACATGAGATCAATGGCCCCGATTCTTTTGGGATTTCCCAAGTCGGGAGTTCATGATGCAGGGACTCCAAAATCCCTTGCTGCTCCAAACCCTGAACTCTGAAATAGTGAAGTTCGAAGCGCGAGATCAACGACTCAAGTTGCTTCTCATCCAATGGTCACTACTCCTCCTGATATTCTGAACGCTAAAAGACGATCAGTCTTAAACTTCCCATAGATCTAAAAGATCCAGTGGTCTGCAGGATTTCGGTACTTCCCCACGAAGAAATCTCACCGTTCGTTCACTCCGCTCAAGGATCTCTGGCCAAAATGACTTAGCGTTCTCCACCTGAAATTGAGCTCTGCGAGACGATTTCGATCTCTGCCTCCCTTTGAATACTTCAAAGGTTCTATCCCTTATGAGATTTATCTCTCTGAACATCAAAGGTTTGTTCAACCTGAGTTTAGACATTGCCTATACACAAAGAAGTATGTTGGAGTAGTTTGAGAGTCAAGGGAAGTGATAGAATTATGGAAAGAATTTACCCACATAAGCTTTTCGGTTCAAATTAATCTATGCTAGTGTAAAAATGACATTATGGACATAAATGAATTTTACCTTCTATTAATTTCTAAGCTTAAACGAAATTGAATTATGTCATAGGATTTTTTTTTTTATGGTGAATTTGAGGTTCATTACAAGTTTCCCAAAATTTTGTTTACCACCTCATTCTTCCCATCTTTCTGAGGGTGATAAGATAAGATGAAGGACAAATCTATCCCCAACTTCTTCCACAATGTTCTCCAAAAATGACAGATAAATTTTGTGTCTCTATCCGAGACAATGCTTCTGGGTAGGCTGTGAAGTCTCACAACTTCCTTGAAAAACAATTTTGGAACATGTGTTGCATCACTGGTATTTTGACATGGGATAAAGTGTGACATCTTTGAAAATCTATCCACCACCACAAATATGGAATCGCATCCTCTTTTTTTTCTTGGCAGTCCCAACACAAAATCCATGCTTATTACATCCCAAGGCCTCTCTAGTATGGGAAATGGTTGACACAATCCAGTGTTCTGTATTTTACCTTTTGCATGTTGGTAGATTTTTCATCCTTTCATGAATTGTATTACATCTTTTCTCATACCCAACCAATAGTATGAGATGCTCAACTGTGAAAATGTCTTATCATGGCCGAAATGTCAAGCCAATCCTCCATTATGTTTTTCCTTCAAAAGGTTATCCCTCATTGAGCATTTTGGTATGAACAATTGATATCCCTGTAACAACAATACCTCTTTAATCATATACTTTGTCCACTGGCCCCTATCTCTTAGAACATGATTCATTCATGCTTTGTATGCTTCCTTAAATTTGGATCACCACTGTACATTTCCTAAAGGTGTTCAAACCCTAAGGTCTTTACTTGAAATTCCTGCAGATTCAAACATTTCCTGCTCAATGCATCAACAACTTTGTTAGCATTCCCACCAATATGTTTTATGACAAAAGTAAAATTCTGCATATACTCAATCCACTTTGCATTCCTCTGATTCAATTTTTCATGTCTGGTTATGAATTGTAAAGCTTGGTTATCGCTATAAAACACAAATTATTATGGGACAAGGCAATGTCTCCATTTCTTTAGGGCTTGGATTATGGCATAAAACTCTTTGTCATAGGTGGAGTATTTTCTCTTCGTCTCATTCATCTTCTTGCTAAAGTAAGAAATAGGTCTATTTTCCTGGCTCAAATCTCCTCCAATCACAATGCCACTTGCATCACACCTTACTTGAAATGTCTTCTCAAAATTTGGCAAGACCAGAATTGGTCGCTCCATTACTTTCTCCTTCAATGTATTGAAGATCTTCTTGGCCTCCTCTGTCCATTTAAAAGACTTGTGCCTCTTCTTCACTATATCCATCATTGGTGCACAAATTCCACTCAAATGTCTGATGAACTTCCTATGGAAACTCACTAATCCATGGAATCTTCTTACCTCAAATGTAACAATCTCCTCGTTACGAAAACAACTCTGATAACAAGTGAATTTTTTTTTTTGTTTAAGGTGTGTGCGTGCATGTAAAAAGGAAACAGACACACTTGACTCTACATCGCCACTCGATGACTAACAAGACGCAACCACGATGATCACAACAAGAAGACATAAGGCGCACAACAAGTAACTGCATGCATTAAATGACATACTGTGTTATGTACAGTACAAACACAGATGGAAGAATCCATAGTAGTAGATTTTACTATTTCTGCAAAGGAAAGCAGGGCATTTAATCTTAGTTCTCTACTTCGGAGAGAGAGAATGTCAGATAGGCTCCTGGCCAACTGCTCAGGCGGAAACTAGTAATCTCTGTCAGGAGGTTGCAATGGTGGGAAATCTGCCTTTAAAGAGCCCAAGACTACTGATACGAACTTAGAGGTGTGTCGCAAGAGTGGAAAACCTGCCTTTAAAGGGCCCGAGACTCTTGATACGGCACTGGATTCTTTACACAAAAATAATCACACACACAGACTTATATAAAGGGCGACTGGCTTTATCAAATTGAAGAGTCTGATATCATACTACTGTGAATTTGCACAATTCCAATTATAGTACTAACCCTGAAATTAATTAACAATCTCAATACATCCTATATGTTACATATTCCATAAAATTACAACAACATTATCTTAACAACCGCACATCTTATGTTATAATAACCTTGCAACTAAAACATCAATCACCAATCACATTACCCCTTGTATGCTACCAATGCAATGAAGTTACAATAACTTTACCATAAAATAAATCAACATTACAATTATATTACCATGTCCTTGCCAATGAATTAATAATAAAAAGAAATCATTACCGTAGCATTTAACATGAAGCATTACCTTACATGATTCTTTCATTGCACACAAGTCTCATTCATCAGGCAACATGTCATTCAATTCTTAAATAATCATGGGTGCGAGAATAAGTGAGTTTAAGCCATCATTAGAAATAACTATTTAAAAACTAAATATCTAGATCCACCATCTACTACATAAATCCTCAATGCGTAAAAACTAAATCTATGTCATTCATTCACTACATACTAAGCACTGCTCAAGTAGCGATAACTAAAACCATCGGTATTGCATCCATAAGGCCTTAAGGTGCCATCTAAAACAACACTAAATATACATCAATAAGCCAATAGGAACTTCGCCAAGGTTAACATGTAAGTAACATCAACTGTGGGCTAACTAGCTTGGCTATCTATAAGAAATCATTATTAACTCATTAAATTACTCACTACTATCACAGTATTTGCATGGGAGGTGTACTTTTTATCACTTTACAAGACAAAGACAATTAATAAAAAAAGCAAGTTGATTAACAAGGCTTGAACCAACCTCCATTATGAGCCCTACAATGAAGGTCTAAGGTTCATAACGACATCAAGGTAGAATCTAAATTTAGTCTCAAGGCCAACCCACTTGCGCAATTCTAGTCACAATTTGTCTTCACATACACTCTAACCTAGCTTGTCAGAATCGTAAATTAACCATTTATCAATAGGCATTAAATGCAATAGATTCTAGCAATTTACCAGTCCAACATCACAATCTAATTGGCTAATAGGATTAAATTAAT
>SNQJ01S0117940.1:26865-51046 GCA_010110895.2 Picea sitchensis
ATATATATATATATATATATATATATATATATATATATATATATATATATATATATTAGTAGGAGACATTACAAGTGTTTTTTGAGAGATTGTAAGTATGGGATGAGGTCTCACAATGAAATTTGGTGTGGTATTTTTTTTTATTTACCCTACCGTGATGCACCATCAAATAATTTTACCACCGATACATAAGATGTAATGGAACATGTGCACTTTTACTCGTTCTTGTTATTTTTTATAACTTATGAAAAAAAATTTGAACAGCTTCTCACTGATGCATTATGTTTTAGTTGCACAACAATGCATATTTAATATAAAGGGACACCAAAAAAATCTCTTCAAAAATATTTGTCTCCTAGCGTCTCCTAACAACCTCCTCTATGAACGATGACAATGAGTTTGGACATTTAAGCACCAATGTGTTATGTTTTATGTGCATGTCAATGCATATGTACCTGAAAGGCACGCTAGAAAAAACAACCTTCACAAAAACCTTTGGCTTCCTTCCTTCACTAACAACCTTTCTTATAAACAGCTAAAGGCTAATTTTTTGGGGGATAATACATAAACAAAATCCACAACAAGGTGTTCTCCTTGTAGTGTGTGAATATTTTGAGGTTCTCATGCACTCCCAAGATTAGAACATGTCTCGAGTTAGATCTATTTGTTGTTGATGTTTTGGTAGTTGGGAGAGGATATTTCACTCCTAGATGACCTTTCTTAGATGCAAAGAATATCCTGGAAGAAAGAGATCCATTGGATAGAAGTTGAAATTTCCTAGAAGAGAATTCGGCCCAGAAGAATAAAGTATAATGAAAAGACACTTTCCCTGAAGAGAAGTCGGCCCAGAAAGGACAAAAAGACTATAAATAAAGGATGTATGGTGCATTTTTTCACTCGCTCACACTCTCCCGGCTACACAGAAGAAAGGAACAAGTTTGGAGGAGATGATTCATTAGTTGTAGTTGCATAGTTTATTATTGCTCAGTCTTTCGATATCTCTCTCTTGTGCGATACTCCTTTAGGAGGTGCACTACCTTTGTATGGTGTTGTTGATGTAACTAGGGTGGTATTTCTGGTTAAGATAGCACTTGTTCTAGGGTTTATTTGATTGGAATTTCTTTTTGAATGAAATATATCTATGAAAGGTTGTTGGGTTTTTCCCCCATTTGGGGTTTTCTGAGGATAAATCTCTTTGGTTTTTTTATGTCTCTTGTTTATGTTGCTACTACTTAGTACATGATATATATGTTAATGGTAATGCAATAAAAGAAAACTAGTAACACTAATGCTATGTAAATAAGGAAAATACAACATGGTATTAGAGCTACTTACATTTAGATAAGTTTAACCACTTCACAAACCCTAAAACCCTAAACGTACATTTTGGTGAAGTTTGAAGATTTGAGTTTTCAAGGGGTTAGGTTTCGAACAACGAAAAATATCTACCAGTATGAGAGTAGAAGACATATTGGATGGTGAATATAACTCCAGATCCTAGAAGCATGGAGTTCTCTTGATTCTAGAAGAGAATGATCTATTAGATCACATAATGAAACATCTTCCAGAACCTAAAGATGAAGATGAAAAATAAAATTTCAAGAAGAATGAGGTCAAGGCCAAGAGGATATACATAGATTCAATCAAGGATCATGTGATATCCAATGTATCAGAACTGAAGACACCAAAGGATATCTTTAATTCCCTAACAATAATTTATGAAAGTAAGAATAACAGTCGAAATCTTACTTTAAGCCATCAACTCAGAAATGTGACAATGAACAAGTCAGGAACAATGAAAAAATATTTTATGAATATATCACAAATCAAGGATCAATTAACAGCTATTGGATACCCAATATAAGATGATGAACTTGTGACCACTACACTCAATGGATTCCCTCCCTCATGGGATCCATTTGTCCATGGAATTTGTGCAAGAAGGATATTTCTGAAGTTTGACAAGTTATGGTCAGATTGCACGAAAGACGAATACAAGTTGATATCCAAGACACATAAGACTAATGAGGATGAAAATCAAACACTTGCAGCCCAAGTGAAGAAGATAAATAAAAGGGAAGAAGGAAGCCCAAATAAGTCTAAGAGACTGCATTACAATAAGGATGCATCAAATATCATATTCCACAGTTGCCAAAAGCAAGAAAATTATGCCTTTCAATGTTCAGGTAGAAATGAAAAAGAGAAGAAGAAACATAATGCACATACAACATATGTCAAAGAGCACTCAAAGTCATCGAAGAATGAATAATTTTTCTTTTAGACAATGTTGTTTTCATATGAATGATAGAAGAAAGCTCAAGTAGGACAAAAAGACTAGAATCCAAGTTTGCATATCAAGTTGGATATTTTATATTGTTGTTTCTTAAGAAAGTAGTGTACCTAGAATAACAATCTTTACAACTTTATTATTTTCTATTGCTATCAAATTTTTAGGTACACTTGCATATTGTCGGTACAATTATCATTAAGAAAATTCTCATTGTTAGTGATATACTTGTATGCAAGATGAAATTGATCTCCTCTGGGATATGTTCTTGATTACTAGCCATTCCATGAAGGATACCATGGAAATTTTGTTCTTTTTTTTTGTTTCGGGTAGGTCACATGTTATAGCTCTGAGAAGGAGCTATGATGATGGTTGCATGAGTCAATGATTTAGATAGTCTCTAGCCAAGACATATAAATATTTACATGAACATGCACACCCATGTGAAGAAGAATACAAAAAAGTGTATCTCTTATGGATATTGACTGTGAGGAGATGAAGGCTCCAAATATGACCGTACAATTAATTTGACCATTCTTCATATCACCAGGAAGATTTAGTAGTGCGAGAAGGGCCTACCTAGAAACAATGCACTAAAAAATCATGTTCTCGTGCTACCTTGCATAATGCAAAGGAGATATGGATACATGACATTGATAAGCCATACTATGAAGAGAAGCAGATGACTCCACCATTGGTTAGGCAGGCGGCCCCACCAAGTACTAGCTCATAAAGAGCATGAAAATTTAGAGTGTGCATGATCTCAAAGAGAGTGAGTGGCTTAGAGACTTTCATTCATAAAGTATTCCTTCTCATATTCAGATAGGAGAGATAGACACCTTCCAGGACTAAAAAACAAGTTCCATGAGTTGAGGAGGCTAGATCAAATATTCAGAAGCTTCTTGGAGATGTGAGATATCTTGGGAGGATTCCCTTCTCTCGATAGACCTTGATGCAGTAACAGAGGAGGAAGCCAGTCAAAAAGACTGGGATATATATTTTTCCTCAGTTCCAAAAACCACACATGTTTTCCAACTATGTGGCACTGATGAGTAACATAATTGATTCAGAGCCTTCCACCATTGAAGAAGTTGTTGAGAAGCATGAATGGAAGGATGCCATGATGGAGGAGTATCATTCGATCATGAAGAATGGTGTGTGGGAAGTGATTTTGAGACCATAAGGGAAGGAAATAGAGTAGTGACTTCCAATTTGATCTACAAGATCAAGCATGCTTCGGATGGAAACATAGAGATGTACAAATCTTGATTTGTGGTCTGAGGATTCTCCCAGCAAGAGCCATAATATTATGATGAGACACTTGCTCCAGTATCGAGAATAAGTTTACATAGAGAAACCACAATATACATGAGAAGGAGTCTCATGTGTGAATATTTAATAAGGCTTTGTACCGGCCTAAGAAGGCACCCAGGGAATGATATACTAGATCATATAGTTATTTGATGGTTTCCCATTGATCCTACATGTGGATGACTTGTTTCTGACATAAGATGAGAATATCATATATGGGTGCAAGAGGGAGATCACTTCAAAGTTCGAGATATAGGTATGATGCATTACTTCTTGGGATTGGAAGTGTGGGAGAGATTAGATGAGATTTTTCTTATCCAAGGGAAATATATTGTTGAGATCCTAAACAAATTCAGGATGATGGACTGGAAGTCCATGAGAACACCTATGAAGATAAATTTTAAGTTATTGAGTGACAAATATTTATATTTGGTGGATCCCACGATGTACATATAGTTGATTGGATCCTTGATATACTTGGTTAACACCAGGATAAGCATATTCTTTGCAGTAAATACCTTGAATCAACACATGGTTGAACCTAGGCATGCACATTAGATGGCATCAAAACATATGTTGAGGTACCTTCATGTTATGGTTGGATATGGATTGAGATATGTCTTAAGTGGAGATGTGAAGCTATAGGGATATAAAGATTCATATTGGGCAGGGAGTGCAATGGATCAGAAGAGTACTTCAAGATGTTTTCTTAGTATGGGATCATGCATGATCTAATGGTTGAGAAGGAAGGAGACATCAATGGAACTCAATACATCAAAAGAATAGTATAATGCAACAAGTGTGGCAATATGTGAAGCAGTGTGGATCCATAAGTTTCTAGTTGGGATACTTGATCTATAATTGGAGCCAACTTTAATACATTGTGCCAATCAAGTTTGCGTGAAGCTTACCAAAAACCATGTATTCCATGACAAATCTAAGAATGCATAGATCAAATATCATTACATTTGATACATGATGAATAGAATAGTTGTGCAGCTCTAGTACATATCCACGGACAAGTAGATTGTGAACATTCTCAGCAAGACCTTGTGAAGAGTGAAGTATGAGTACTTCAAGGACAATATTGGAGTGTTTCCAAATGTCCAACCTCATGGAGATGGAGGTGTGTTGTTTATTCTCATTTCATATAACCCCTGTAGACAAGGGTTCCTTGGATCAGTCCTTTAAGGTGATTGAGGGGGTAATGCACTGTTAAACCTGCTAAGAGAAGAAACATCACAAATGTAGTCATAATACTATGGCAGAGGCTCTATGAATGTAGATAGTATATGTGTGTTACTTTGGTGGTTGTGTACCACTGGCGGAGGCTGTGTGTCTCTGGACAGTAGTTCTATGATACTTCGGTGGATGTGTTCCACTGGCGAAGGTTGTGTTACTTTGGATAGTAGTTGTGTGCTACTTCAGTGGATGTGTTCTAGTGGCGGAGGCTATGTGTCTCTGGATAATAGTTGTGTTCTACTACATTGGATGTGTTCCACTGGTAGTGACTGTGTGCCATTGGACAATAGTTGTGTACTACTTCGCAGCAGTTGCAATCTATTGGATGACATCGTTGTAGTATTTTTCTACTAGTTGATTGTCATGGAGATTACTAGATCATTTGGATGTAGTTGTGTGTGCTACCGTTTGATCGTAGAGATTGTGCCTAATTATTCAAGGTACTAAAGAAAGTGTAGCATCCATGTGCCTGCTATCATATTATAGAGTAGTAAGTGGACTACTAAATGACGACATTGTGAAAGATTCCTCCCTAGACAAGAGAGAGTTTTGATGTTTTGGTAGCTACAGGAGGATATTTCCCTCCTAGACGACCTTTCTTAGATGTAGAGAATATTATGAAAGACAGAGATCCATTGGATAGATGTTGAAATACCATAGAAGAGAAATCAACCCAGAAGAATAAGGTATAATGAAAAGACACGTTCCCAGAAGAGAAGTTGTCCCATCCAGAAGGACAAGAAGACTATAAATAAATGACTTCTGGGATCATTATTTCACTTACTCACACTCTTTGAGATACATAGAAGCAATGCACAAGTTTGGAGGAGGTGACGTAGTAGTTGCAACTGCATAGTTTATTATTGCTCAGTCTTTTGGTATCTCTCTCTTGTGCACTACTCCTTGAGGAGGTGTGCTACCTTTGTATGGTGTTGCTACTACAGTTGGGGTGGTATTTATATTTAAGCTATCACTTGTCCTAGGGTTTATCTAATTGGACTTTATTTTTGAACAAAATTTATCTAAGAAAGGTTGTTGGTTTTTCCCCCATTCAGGGTTTTCCCATGATAAATCTCTTGTGTACTTTTATGTCTCTTTTTTATATTGCCAGTTCTCTGTACATGATACATATGTTAATGGTACAGAATTAAAAGAACACTAGTAACACTAATGCTCTATAAATAAGGAAAATCTAACAGTTGTTACCCGTCATTTTACGTGAGGCTTATACTAGTGAATTTCTTCATCGCCCTTGTGAGTTTCATCACAAATAGATTTGGATGGTTGGGGAATCCACTTGGTTCTCTGTATTTTTTATGACATGGATGATGATGTGTTGGAGGTTTTGATGAGGTATTTATCACTTATCATAGCACAACATTTTATTATATGATGTTCTAGTATCCACTCCTTGCTAGATGATTGTATATGAGTATGGATAGGTCCTTTGGTGGAGCACCTTCGTATTTTGGGTTAAGTGGGGATTATATTGTCTGTATCATGACATTTGGCATTTTCACAACTCCCAAGGAATTTTCATGACTATAGAGGTATTTCCCAAGTATTAAGGAAGTTCACAACTAATAGTGACAATGCCCTAGGAAGTTGGGGGTTATTCTTCATGCACCAAGACCTCTCATACCATGCTATGTTAAAGATCTTATAGTGATCAAGATATTCACACATTTGGAGGCATGTTCTATATAATTTGATATGACCTTCACCTTGGAGGATGCATAACTTAGCCATTGGGGCTTTAGTTTGGCATGTATGGACCTTATTGGGTCTTCCTCGACTTGGAGAGGTGGTTGACATGATTTGAGAATGAGGTTTCACATCACAGACCTCACATATGACAATTAGAGCTTATTTTAGAGGAGACATCAACTATTCATGGATTCTACTCATTGCTTGTTGGGAAATTTCACTTTCGAGAGATGAAATCCACCTTGGAGGAGATCTAGGATGTTTTAATTACCTATTTTGAGGAGATGGTGGTGGATCTATCCATTCAGAAGCCTTTGGAGACTGCCAATGTCAACTTTGACTTATGTTCTTATATCCTTCTCTACTTGATGGAGACATCCCACTGTCTAGGATCTATATTGGTTGGAGGATTGTACTTGTAGTTTGACCATATCATTATTTTATGTATTATTGATTCCTTAGTTGGAAGAAATAATTCTTTACTACTCCCTCTGCTAGATCTAAGGATTTCACATGAGATGATATTATTCTATTGTAAAGGAACTTGAGATAGATTCTATATAAAGAGTATCCTTTCCTCATTTGTACTCATTGTTGTATTTTTTGAGATTTCACTCATTAGAGCTTAATTGACATATATTTCTGGGAGAATATGGATGGATAAGGGTTATGTATTTGAGGATGGTGTCAATTTTTGAAGCTTTTCTATCTTGGTTTCTATTTAGTGCATAAATATTGATTGTTAATGCTCAAGTCTTCTACAAGATAACTAGATTGATCTATTGAAGGAAAATTCTACCATTAGAGGGAATTTTTTTGGGGAAATTCCTCTCCTTCTTCCATTGTTTCTATTGATAATTATTTGTTCTTTTTATTTGTCTATCCATTTTAAGAACCCTAGCAAGGGTATTGAGTGTATTTATCAAGCTATAATTAATCATATTGTTGAAGGTTTCTCCTTGAAGAACCCTTCTTGTAGGGTCTTGGTTGTCATTATTGATTAGATCAAAGATTATTCTTCCGCTTAGGTTCTAGTCTCTTATTTTCAATCCTTAGATGAAATAGATCACTTCCAAATATAGATTTTATCCTTTACCCCATAAGTCCCCTTTGATTGGACTTGACTCAATTTATCTTATTATATTTGGCATTGGTTCTTACTTCATTTCATCATCTCTTTATATCCTTGAAAACACCAAAAGCATTGTTTTTCTAAAGCTACTCTCACTTCACCTGGTGCCTCATTTCTTAGCATTAGTAATACTACTAGGGATACCCCTTTGAATTGGAGGAAATTCATCATAAACTGAATATGATAGGTTTCTTAGGTCATTTTGTGACCATCCTCGTAGTTTTCTCTTGGATTATACCTTGGGAATTGGGGATTTTATCATTAAGTACAATTTGGGAGGAAGAATTCCTAAAAGGATTAGTGATGGTGTTTCCTTTGCCACAATGTAGCGTTATGGCACATGCCCAACATGGAAATTTCCATTACTATACAAACAGGTGAGAACCATAACATGAAATAAATAAAACAAAGTCAACAAATGAAAATGGGCTTGATATAAGGCCAAATAAGACCAGAGAGTAAAAGTTTGTTAAAGAAGATGAAATGTTATTGGAAAAATGATATGTGTTTTTGAAATCCTTAGATTAAAAATGAAAAAAAAAAATTGTTGATTTGCATGCAAGACTATTGAATAGTGAGGTCTATAAAAGTATTTTCAATGTAAATTCAAATGAGATCTTTTTTATTTTTAGAACAAAATTTAAAATTATGGTGATTTTTTCCTCGAACATTTGCACTAAATCCCTCAAGAAAATGTTGATCCATAAATTTGAATGATTATTTATGTATAATGAGAATGTCCAATTTTTTTTATTAAATAATAATATATTTTTTAATTTTAAATTTTTTATAATGTAAATGGTTATTAGTTAACCTATAAAATATCATACTAAATGCATAACATAGACATACAAAAGATTCATTTCACCATTTCAAAGTATAAATTAAAATTTTCATTATTAAAATAATTATAATTATAAAATCTACACCAAATCTTCCACTTAATGTAAGGGGATAGAGCCACTTTTGGAGTAGCCAGTCTTTAACTTGGACCCACTTCTATTTTGTAAGACCTGAAAAGTTGGAAAACTAAACGAGGTGATGGAGTGTTGAAGCGCAAGTTTTATTAAGAATGGGTCCACCCAATCGGAGTGGGCCTACAAAGTTCAATACGATGAGGCCAAACGTTGCAACACCGTCTTCCATACTCAACTAAAACTTAAACAACCTCAAAGGCTCCTCCAACGGATTGCCTTCGCCTATATAATACCATTTTTTACGATGCCAAGAGTCGTGTGTATCTGTTGGATAAGTTTTATGTTGAAGTTTTTCTTTGACTGATACCAAAGAAAAGTTTTGTTTGTTTCATAAATTCATTTCTGGGATAAATTGTGTTTGGACATCTTTGTGCACAGTCAACCTACTGGATTATTGAGACCGATCAAACCCTAGATTGGATTCTCTGCGGAAATGGATTTTGTTAACAGTAGGAAGCCAACTGCCGGAGCTTTAAGTCTCAGTAAAGAGGAGGGTTCAAATCTCACTCAAGAGGAGGGTGGTACCACTTTTGCGTTTCGCGGGGTCACAAAGTAATTTATTTCGGACTCTTTTCTTTTTGTTTTGTTTCTTTACTTTCCAACTTACTAATGTTGATGTTTTATGTTTTTCTAATGGTTTTTGGTTGCAGACAGAAATGGACAGGAAGGTACGAAGCCCGTATATGGGACAATAACTTTATAAATCCGGGTACCAAGCGCAATGGTAAACAAGGTTCGTCTGATTTTCTATTTATCAAATTTACCCATTCATATCTTTTAAAATGTGTCTTCTCACTCCCTTTTAGGGTTTCATTTTAGATATATCGTGCTTTACTTTGATGTTCTATGTTTTTTATAACTTTAGAAATCCGGGTGCCAAGTCCAATGGTAAACAAGGTTCGTCTGTCTTTTTTTTATCAAATTTATAGGTCATATCTTTTAAATGGATATTTTGACTCTTTTTAGGGTTTCATTTTAGATATATCGTGCTTTACTTTGATGTTCTATGTTTTTTTAAGTGAAGTTTGTCTGCTGATCTATCAGTGGTACTATCAGTAGTACATCCATTATGGGTTTTTTTGTACTTCTCAATTTGTGCATCTGTGTGTCACATGTACTGCTTCGGCTTTACCATACTGGGTCCATGTACTGCTTCGGCTTTACCATACTGGGTCCAATATTACAGTAAATTTGGGTGAGTATTATTTTCTCTTTTGACTATCAATTAAACATTGAAAAATCAAGCTCAAGCTCGGGTACTTACCCATATAGAGGATATCAAACGAGCTTTTATTTTATTTTATTCTCATTTTATGCCACTGAAATTATATAGTTCCATTTACCCTATTAGGTGGATACGATTCGGCGGTAAATGCAGCGAGATCTTATGATATTGCAGCGCTTAAGTTCCGGGGTTCATATGCCAAAACAAATTTCCCAGTATGAGTTCTTGCATTTCATTTTTGTCATTTTTTTCATGCTTCATCCTAGAACGTTCCAACGAAACATTTTGTTTGAATAAGGCCTTTTGCAACCGCGATTAACAAGGATTTTCTTTGCAGCGTATCAGTTATGAAAAAGAGATTATAGAGATGCAAAACCAAACCAAGGAAGAAGTAGTGAGGATACTGGGTATTATATTTACTTCATTCTTCACTTTCAAAGTTTACATTGGATAATTTCGATGTACAGACGGGTTAAAACTCCTTTGGTTTTTTGTTTTGTCATTTCTTTGTTGAGAAATGCCACAGCATTCCTCTAGAGGCGTGTCAAGTACCATGGAGTTACCAGGTTTATGTAGTCGCAAAATCTATGATATATTTATTGCAATTGATTTCATATTGAATGCGGTATCTAATATATATGTTCATGTTTGATTCCCATGTCGTTTTATATTGATCCTGAATTTGATTCCTCACTTGCAAAGGTTTAAAGAGAAATGGCAAGCGAAGATAGGAAGAGGTTTTTTGGGAAGTTTCGGTAAGCGTCTTTTTTGGTTTCAATCTATTTGTGGTGTCGAATATATCTAAGATTGTGATTTGGAAATGTTCTAGTAAACGAGCGCTATGTGTATTGGTTTCGACAGATACAGAAGAAGAGGCAGCTAAAGCTTATGATGTTGCTGCCATAAAATATAGTGGGCGCAACGCCGTCACAAATTTGGATATGAAGAACTATGACATAGACATGATCCAGTCTTCAGAGTTGTCTCATCTCACTATAAATCAACCAAACCGAAAAGGTGCCACCAGTTACGATAATTCCGACAATTCGCTCTCTGTAGTGGTGGATCAACATCCAACTAAAACACGAGGCCAACAACACTCTGAAATCTTATCTCAGCCGCCGTTGAATCGGTCTGCTATTTCCCATCTGCCAAATCAGACGATGCCCTCAAGTTCAACTGGTGAAATGGGAGAAAACAGGCTTTTCCTTGGAATGATAGTTGTCCTGCTTAGCAGACCCCTTTACGGAGTGCATCATATTACATGCCCAGAAAGGTGGTAAAACATGTTTATGGTTACCACTATCCCGTGAATCGATCTGTTATTGTCCATCTGCCAAATCAGACGATGCCCTCAAGTTCAACTGGTGAAATGGGAGAAAACAGGCTTTCCTTGCGGAATGATGGCGTTGTCTACTTGGTAGACCCCTTTACAGGTGCATCATATTACATGCCCAGAAAGGTGGTAAAACATCTTTATGGTTACCACTATCCCACTCCCAATGTTCCAAATGGGAAGTGATGTAAGTGTTTTTTCAAAAGATAGGTATAGATTGAGATTTTCAAAATGAATTCGGTGACAATGTAGTGACAGTGAATTCTATGAACAGTAGATTGATCAATTGCTTGTGTTTTCGTTTAACTGATCCTATCCTGATTTACTTGATCTCTGATTTACCCATAACTTTTCATACTCATACAGTTGTTCATTTTATCTCCTTAATTGTCAAAGTATTAATAATTTAATACTAGCATTGTGTTTAATTGCATTCGTGAGTATATTGTTTAGAAGTATAGAAAATTACTTCAGTTGTGCTAATTCATTATCATATTTGTGCATTTTTTCTTTTTTTCAATTGCAACCATGGCGGTGTAACAAGTTTTCAAGATTTTATTTTTCTATTGGAAATTTGGGAAACTCACCCATATTTCTCCACTTTGTGGATGATGTGGAATGCTAAACCAATACTTCACTTTGTGGATGATGTGGAATGTTAAACCGCGACCCTAGAAAGACAAGGCTCAAACCTGTGAACTCTCCCAAATCCAAAAAATATGAACACATCTTACCATCTGTGCTATAGCTATCCCATGTGGCTTTTTCTTTATTCAGGAACTTAAGGATAAGGCATATCTGGTGTTCAATATTTGGGCCTTTATCATTGAATAAGTTAGCGAGTTTTGTCAGAGTATAGATTTCTGTTTTGGGTCCTGATCATTGACTAAGTTAGTGGAATTTTCAAAGTTGGAAAGCTACAAAAGAATAAAGATATGGGAGTCCTACCTGAATAGGCCCACTCAGTCCGCTAAAGCTCCTAAAGCTCCTAAGAAGACGGGCTAAATCTTAGTATTCTATGACAGTAGGAGCCCCTCTGGAATTCTCTTGGCTTTCGAACTTTGATCTAAAATAATCAAACCTAATGCATGGAAGAGTTAAGACAGGCTAGACCTTAGTATGCTACATCCATCTTAAAAAATTAAACATCTGGTACACTTAAACCCCTTGTGATTTGATTTCAGACAGAACATACCGAGATGAGAAATAGCCCATTCTTGGTCGAGCCGTCACTTTCGTCTTAAAACATCAAACACCAGGTACCCTTAAACCACTTATTGGAAACATTTTTAATGTACTGGCGTTTTTAGTTGTGTGAGCATTTTGACTCTGAACAGCTTTTTAGCTGCGTGAAAAATTCAAATAAGAATTTAGAAAAAGAAAACACACAATTTTGAAAATGTTATGGAAACAATGTTGTAACTGCAACCTATTAGAAGGACTTATTTTAACAGCTGCCCATAATTCTTTACTTCACCAAAAGAGTATCTAACCAATGATTCAGACATTTCATCCACACTTTCAATTTCTTCTTACTTGTTGTAGTTAGAATGTCGAAACTTTTCATTCTTTTAAAAGTTTTGAAAGAATTTCCATTTTGCGTTGCTTTTCTTTATATAAGTCTAATGTCAAAAAAATAAATTCCACTATTTCCTGAATTTTGGGGTACTTATGGGTAGATAGTACATAGAGTTTTTATTACTTCTGGGACTTAGGAATGGCTACTAATAATAACAGGGCAAGAGTATTCAATCTACCACTGTATCTTAGACAAATCTCAAGTTTTAATATAATTGGTCATTCAAAAAATCTCAATAACATTTTCATTCGAAACTCCAGTCCAAAAGATATTGATTAAAGAAATTTGTGGACCACATGAAACCACTGAATTTTAAATTTTTAATTCAGCCCGCAGCTGGGGCTATTCCAATATGGAAGTGGAAAAGCCGAAGGTCTCATGAGGGATGGTGGAATCGAGTCTTTTACCCCTCCGTAATGTGTATACTCTAAGACTATAACCTTCCCCGGCTGCACTAGGAATACTTTATAGCGTAATCAACACTCCACGCATGTGAAGTCGGAGAACGCGTGGCAAACGATAACGCCATCTTACAATGTATGCACAACACCTTGGGTTTATTAAGCACGCAGGCGTGGCGACTGTTAATTTGTTGAGTAGATCTTGACTTTGTGCGAAGTCTGGAAACTGGTACCGTCGTATGTTCCATCACAGGTGCATTGAAATGGATCTAATCTCTAAATCCAGAGTCTCAACTTGTGGAAATGCACTTCCGAAGCACTGGGAGGTGATAATTCAAGTTGCAGGCGTAATATGGAACGAGCAATCAGACACCTTGCATTGTCATGATGAGCAACGAAGTTGATAGGAATGATAAATTGCGAAATAGCTTCATCACCTTGATCCATTTATCGCGGTCTGGTTTGGTAAAACTCCCCAAAGTAGAACTGCATTCTTCAGAATCTCCT
Source organism: Picea sitchensis (assembly GCA_010110895.2). Taxonomy (NCBI): domain Eukaryota; kingdom Viridiplantae; phylum Streptophyta; class Pinopsida; order Pinales; family Pinaceae; genus Picea; species Picea sitchensis. The sequence continues at coordinate 40,570 of SNQJ01S0117940.1, forward strand.
GTGTTCACAGAGCAAAGCTTCCTAGTGGTCTGGTTTGGTAGAACACCCCAAAGTAGAACTGCATTGTTCAGAATCTCCTGTGGTTTGGTAAATATCCTAGTGGCACAACCTCTCGCCCCATCCACAGTCGAAGGCCTTCACTTCTGTCTCCCTGCCTCTCGTCCCTTCCATTTTGGGATAACGTGAAGGAAACACTTGAGCGTAGAATAGAATCTCAGGAGTGGGAAAGTAAATAGATTTCAATGACTAATAAAATCAGTGGAGGATGTTTATTCGTCTATGTGCTCTCAATTCAACTGTTTCCTTCGCTCTAGACACATTGGCCGAACATCGAACATTAATTGGGAAATTTCATGACTAAGTTGACAGTTGACAAAATCAGTAGAGGATGTTTATTCGTCTTTGTGCTCTCAATTCAACAGTTTCCTTCGCTCTAGACACATTGTCCCAACATCGAACATTAATTGGGAAATTTCATGACTAAGTTGACAGTTGACACCACAGAATGAAGACCTACAGCAGAGGCTGGAGCAGAGACAGACAACCAGAGATCAGCAACCTTCAACAGTCAGCGCTAGCCTTGCTCCAGAGCCTCAATGGCACCAATCCCTGACCTCAATAACCCATTGGATGAAGAACAAACCCACTGAACGACGACCCTTTAGATGAAGAACAAACTCACTAGTCCTCTGGTCTACAAAATGGAATGAGTAGCAGCCATAAACTCTAGATATTAATACATGTTTTGCCTTGTATATGTATGGAATGGTAGCACTCACAAACTCTAGATATTATTGGATGAAGAACAAACCCACTGAAGGACACATTGGATGAAGAACAAACCCACTAGTCCTCTGGTCTAGAAAATGGAATGGTAGCACTCACAAACTCTAGATATTACTGCATGTTTTTCCTTGTATATGTATGGAATGGTAGCACTCACAAACTCTAGATATTAATGCATATTTTTCCTTGTATATGTATGGAAGGGTAGCACTCACAAACTCTAGATATTAATACATATTTTTCCTTATGTATTGCTAGTATATATTACTTTTTACATAAACTATTGCTGCTAATGAGGCTAGTCTTTTTACAAGTAACTCGGATAGATATTAGCGATTATTATAAAATATTAAAATATTTAATCTTTTAAAAATAAAGAATAATGAATAAATGAATTATTTTTTTCTTATATAAATAAAATGAATTGATCAATATTATTTATAATGCTTTTAATAGATAATACATAAATTTATATCATTATTTTTTTTCATGTATAATAAATTTTCTTTTCATTTTATTAAATAAATTTATATCGAACGTTTCATGATGATTATTGCTATTTATTAAATTAATATAAAAAAGGAATATTTTATAAATTGATATAAATGTTTTGTTCAGATTTCTTTAAAATTAATATTTGTTTTTTTAGAATTTATAAAAATCTCTATTATAATTAGAATATTTGTTTTTGTTATAATTACAATATTTGTTTTTTATTTTTGAAGCATTTATGAAGAAACAGATTTCATTTTTTATAATAGTTTTGGAAATTAGTTTAAACGTCTTATGAAATAATGAAAGGGAAAGTGATTCTCATATTCTATAATAGTTGAACATATTTTATAAACTCTTTTTTACTTCCTATTTATTTTAGGTTTTGTTCAACTTTTGTTTCAGAATAAAGTCTATCCTAATTTGTTTTTATAATTATAATATGTTTCCACTTTTTCTTTAAAACATTAAAGTGTTTTGATTTTGATTTTTGTTTCTAGATATAATTTTAATATTCTAATTAAATGCTAATAATTTATTTGTAATAATTTAATTTTGTTTAGTATTTTTTGTTTTGTTTAGAGATAGTTTTAATATTTTAATTGAATGTTAATAATTTATTTGTAATAATTTAATTTTTAACTAAACTTGATATGACTTCATATTTTAGTTTTATATTAGCAATATTTTTTTATTGAGACAGTTTTTAATTTATTACAATTGTTTTGAATTAAATTAAATTTATTTAATAACAACCAAAGGAAAAGTGATTATCATAATCTTTTTTATATGTATTTTTTACTTATGTATTTTAGGGTTTGTCCCATTATTGTTTCACTATAAAACTTTCATAGCAATTTGTTTTTAAACCTATAATATTTGTTCGTTTCTTTATTTTTTTAAAGCCCCTAAGTTTTGATTTTTCTGATTTAAGATTTTGTTTTTGTTTGTAATAATGTATTTCAGGTTTTGTCTCATTTTTGTTTCACTATAAAACTGGTATAGCAATTTGTTTTTATATCTATAATATTTGTTTCCTTTCTCTTTTGAAAAAATAAAGAGAGTTTTGATTTGCTGATTTAAAATTTTTTTTTGTTTGTTTGTGATAATGTAGAGATAGTTTTTATTTCTATATGTATAATATTTGTCTTTTTTTTTTGAAAAAAAAGAGTTTTGATTTTCTGATTTAAGAATTTTTTTGTTTGTTTGTAATAATGTAGAAATAGTTTTGATTTCTTATGTAATGCTAGTGGTTTATTTGTATAATTTAAGAAGACTAGAAATTTTAATTATGATAATTCTTTCCACTTCACAATATCTCAAAGGTAATTATCTTCTATTATATCACAATGATTTAACCAAGTCAATGTATTTTTAGATCAACCTCATTTAAATCTTGTATAACATATATGAAATTTTGAAGTAGTGATATGAAGTCTCTCATTCTTCATGCAATTATTTGTTGTTATTAAATCAAATGCCTTATCATGTATATATATGTATATATATATATATATATATATATATATATATATATATATAAATAAGAAGAATATCATTCCTTAAAAGGAGGATAATTAATATATATTAATTATGAAGTAATTCATTATAAACTTTTAATTTGAAACATATATGTGAACTCATTTTTTTTTAAATTGCTTTGTTTTATTGTATATATGAGATGATGTATGATAAGTGATTACTTAGATTCTTTAGAATTTGTTTCTTTGCTAAAACATTAAGACAAGATTTCAGGATCATCCAGAAAAACAGAGAAAGTGTTTTTCACCTTCAACCTTCTTGAGTGTCTTAAAGGGTGATGCAATCTTTTTGTTACATGGAGTTTTAATTGACCAACCCAAGTTCACTATGGAGCTAGTGAGAATTTGTTCTTATCTTAGCAATGCTTGTTTTTTTCTTTACACTAAATGGAGCAAAAATGAATGAATTTTTGATTTTCTAAGATTAGAGTTGATTGCATCATATAACACCTTAACTTTCATTTTTTCTCTAACTCTTTATCAAATCACATTTTCTCCTTAGGTACGATTTAATGATATTTTTAGTAGCATCTTTATTTTGCAAAATGGTGTCTTCATGATTCCCCCAATAGTTTATCCAAGATTGGGCATCTTTATTCCATCCTCGCTTGAGTTGATGGTGGATACGACTCTATCTTGAAACAATTTTAGGAAGTCTATTGTCTTCCATGTTGTTTAACTTTTCTTATACATTAGATATCTAGTCATAGTCATGCTCTCAATGGGAAGAGGATTGTTTATAGAGGAGGATGGATGGACAGAGGTGTATTTCCTTTAATTTTGATATTATAGGTTATAAAATTATTTTGTATTTGCTCTATCTTTCTCGAGGATTCACTAGAGATACTATGAACGACTTCATAGCCATAAATAATAACAATTTTAATGAGAGTCTCAAAGAGAAATTTCTTCTTATTTCAAATCCAAAGTTTGGCTGAATTACAATTTTGTTCAAGTCCATAATAAGCTTTCCATCCCTAGCAATCCTTTTCTCAATGCTATAATTCCAGTTTGAGCTTGTGAATATCAATTCCAAGATATTTGTATGAAGTCCTTCCTCCAAGTTATTGTTGAAGTCCAAGTGGATGACTGAGTGGCCACCCACCTATTCAACTAAGCTCATCGTGTCCGTTTCTATTCAACATGTCTTTCTATGCTATATAATTGTGAGTTCTGCACTTTTGGGGTTGTCTTGGAGCCTCACATTCTCATGTGGATACTAGTGGCCTCCTACCTAGTCCAATTGACTTATTTTGTATGCTTTCATGTGAACACATCTTGATGTACTTCCACACAGTTGGTTTGGGACCCTAAACATTGTTTTTTTGGTTCTTAGTAGTAAGACTATACCACCAGTGAGTCTAATGACGAAATGTGTAGTTCTCTGAAAGAACCTTTCAATGGGTTACTGACTTGCCAGTCCAAAGGTCTTATGCAAGAGAGATTATATAGCCCTAGGAAGTTGAGAATTGCCAAATTACACCAACACACATAGAGACCCCATATGACATAAGGAGTTTCACCTTCTAGGTTAGGTTTTTGGATGTCTAGGGTTTTTGGAATTCATGAGTAATATGAAAGGGCCTATGGAGCCTCAATGTAACTTGTTTTATGCTCAAACAAATCTTGGCGTAGAAGCCACACATCTCTTCTCGAGATAACTACCACCATTGAACAAGTTTCAATTGTAGTTTCTGAGTTTCATCCTATTTCATTATTTATTAGAAGATATTTTTCACTGGATAGTTGTGTTATTATTCCTATCTCTGTGTGTATTGTATTCAATCTATTAATCAACTCGTTGCACTCCTAAATCCCGGATCAGTGGTATTAGGGCGGTCTTCTCTTCATTTATTTTTCTTCTCCCATGGGTTTTTTTTTGGGACTCGAACCAATCGATCTATTAAAATATTGACCACGTTGATCCTGACAAAAAATCATGGGGGAAGAGAATAAATATTATGGGGTAGGAGATCCTATTAAAAATTTTCGGGGAAGCCATGACGCATGACAAAGGCAATAATGATGGACAACTTAGCCTTGAGATCCCTTGAGGACTTCCCACAGGCTGACATATTCATCAAGCGGCCATGAAACCACTTCAAGGTACAATTAAATTTGATATTCCATTATTTGAAGGATGATAGATCTCAGGATGTTGTAGATAAAATGGTTGAATCTTGCTTTCGAGCGATATTTTTTAGTCAAAATTTTTCAATAAGGGAAAGATCCTTTTGCACTATGTTGGCCTCGACCAATTTTTGAAACTTTGAATTGATTTTGGAGGTTTTGGCCCACTTTGGACTTCGACATGCTAGTGAAGTAGAACAGGCAAAGTTGAGATTATGGATCTCACCTATTTTGAGGTTATGTGGACCCAATAAGGGGGTTATGCGGAGTTTGTATGGGTTTATGGGATGTCGTCCCATAGGTTTTTTCCCCATGTTTAGGCCATATTGTAATATTTTGTAAAAAGCATAAATAAATAGGAATGTAGTGTCAAAGAAGTAGTTATGTGTCTGGAAAGATGTAGTATCAAAAGAAGTAGTTGTAATGCGAAGGAATGTGTGTATTTTAAGAACCAAATATAAAATATAGCATAGAAAAACCTCAAAAGTACTCCATGTGAAAAAGAGATATTTTAAGATAATAAGCCTCTTTGAGAGGGCAACCTCCTTTACCCCACTTAAAATGTTCAAATACAAGATGATTCCAAGTAGAAAATGTCTCCTTAGTATATATAGGAGACTAGGAGGTATAATTACAATAATGGCCTAAATCCGACATAAATAAAATAACATTACTAATATAATATGCCCCAATTAAGGGTAATGAGGCAATAATGAACTTAACATGCCCCTCCCCTTGAGACAAGTGTTATGCATAGCAGCAGATAACTCTGGATCTTGTGAAGACTCATCTTCCTAAGTGGAATCTTTGTAATTAGTTTCCTCCATTTAAAGAGATACTTTGAAATGGATATATTCCTCGGCTAGCAAATTCTTAGCGTCAGTGTTGGCTTCATGCTCTAATATGATTTTCCTTCCTTGTCAAGTTATGGCAATATAGTTTAGACTGGGATCTTGTAAGCCTATAACCTTCTTTAAGCATGAAACATAGGCTAGATTGTATAGTGAAGATCGAACAACTCGTTTTGTATGCCATGGTACCGATCTTTTACCAGCACCTTATAGGGGCCATAATGCTTTGGTGATAATTTATTATCCTTCTTGGCTTTAGGCTTGAGGTTATCTATTTGTATAGTTGTAGTCTTAAAACACCCAATTCCCTACTTCAAAACTTATTTCACTCTACGATGTTGATATGCTTGTTGTTTCATCTTTGATTTGTGCCATGGTCAAGTTGTCCTTTAAGATTTGGAGAGAACTTGTTGTTGATTCTCGATATGATCTTCCCCTGCTTGAACCTTAGATTTTCTTTTTAGAGAAGAAGTGATGGGAAAGGAGAATTAGTATCCATAAAGTGCCATAAATGGTGTCATTTTGTTCTTGATATGAAAGGAAGTGTTATACCACCATTATGCAAGGGTAACCATTTGAACCATTGTGTTTGTTTATCTGAAAAGCAATGAAAGGTAGCCTTCAACATTTATTCACTATGTTAGTTGTCCCATCAGATTGAGGATTATAAGATGAGCTAGAGCCAATTGAGTACCTAAACAGAAAATAGTGCGTCCAAAAATGTCGATTGAAGATGGGATCTCTGTCACTTACAATAATATTTGGGCTGCCATGTAAATTTGAACTACCTCCCATGAATCATTGTAGCGTATTAGCTTTGAAGAGATGAGAGAGTGCACAAAGTGTTTGTACTTGGTGGGTGTTATCAGCAATCTTATGATGACTCTTTCCTTAGGACTTTTGGTAACCTGTGATGGGAAATCCATGGAAACCTCCTCAGCAGTGACTTGGGATGGATAATGGTTGTAAAGACCTGGGTCTTAATTATTTCTGTATTTTTCTTGGAAAACCAAACATTCTACAAACCTTTGAACATTGTTTGAGCCATCCCAAAAAAAAATCCTTTTGACTCTATGGTGAGTTTTCAAAAAATCTCGAGTTCCCTCCTATAGAGGAGGTGTGCAATTCCAATAGTACTTTGTTTGAGTTGGGAGTTCTTACATAAATATAGCGATCTTTGTGTGCAAGTAGATCATTTTTTCCTTGTAAATATGTTTGAGTACATTTGAATCCTGCTTTGCAACCCTTTTGAATGAGAGTCCACCCTTTTTAGTCATTCTTCCATTCATCCTTTCTTCTATTATCCAATGAGGGTTGGATGATCGAGATAGAAAAAAAAAAAGGCCTCAACATCTTCAACCCTTTCTTGAGAGTGCCTCTTCACAACATTTTGCTTCCCCTTTTATAGCCGATTTCAAAAGCGCCTTAATGTCTTGAACCACATTTTGTTGTTCTTCTAAAGATAGTCTTTGTTCCAGAAGTATTTAAGGCTATCATGATTTGTTTGACCTTGAAGTGCCTACCCTGTTAATTAAGGACACCCATTTCTTCAATGTATGTAGTATTGCTTACGTCAATTCAGCTTCATAAATGATAGGTTTGTGTAAGTCCTTTCCCTTGGTGGTTGACTTTTTTCAAAGCCGGGGCCTTCATGTGTGCATTAGGACAACACCAATTCCATTTCCTGGGCATCACATTCCACAATAAATGTTTTTGTAAAGAGTCTAGAGTGGTCAAGACAAGACCTTTACACATCATCACACCTCTTTAAGTTATTTCAAAATATTTGGTTTCCTTTAGAGTCCATGAAAATGCATCCTTATTAGTTAGTGTCGTTAAGGTGATGCTATTCTTCCATAGTTCAAACAAACTTTGGTATGTATCCAACCAAAAATCCTCTAAGATTCTTTAATGTTTTAGGAATTGGCCAATCCATCATATGTCGTGTTAGGGTCTACTTTTATACCTTCATGAGATAAAATATGACCCAAATGCTCTACCTCCTTTACTCCCAAAGAGCATTTGGATGGTTTGGCATGGTGTTGCTCCTTTAGTAGTTGTAGCACCTTGTCAACATATGCATATGATCTTCCCATTAATTTATATAGATTAGTATATCATTAAAAATACTAATTCAAATTTTTGAAGGAAGGGCTTGAAATGGAATTCATCAACCCTTGGAATGTGGAGGTGCATTTGTAAGACCAGGCATGACCAAAATTCATAATGGACTTCATGAGTTTGGAATATTTGTTTTGGGATATCTTCTTCCACTACGATCGATGATACCTTGAACAAGATCAATTTTGTGAAATATATTGCTCCATGTAGTTCATCTAACAACTCATCAATGTTAGGAATGGGAAACTTATAATTTAATAGTGATCTTGTTGAGCTCTCTATAATCTGGACACATACACCATGGGCTATCTTTCTTGAATACCATTACCCTTTGTGTGTAGCAGAACTTTGGCTAGGTCTAATAATGCCAACCTCTAACATTTCTTCAACCATCGCTCAATTTCACTCTTTTTGGGCATAAGAATTATCATGTATTGTTGAGACAGGCCTCCGGAATTAGATTGAATTTCTGCTTGATCATGATTCCAGTGGGTGGAAGACAACTGGAATATCTTCAAATACTTTAGAATGATTATCAATGATCTTTGGAGATCTTGAGGAATAGATGTAGATGTTTGAACATCTAGTGACATGGATTGTGAAATAATTCCTTGATATTTTCAATAATTTTGTCATGTTGTTAAAGATTATCACCTTCTAGGGTTTCCATGTGATACCTCTTAACTTTCCAATTTATTTTCCTTCAATGAAAATTTCATGAAAGTTCTTGAGAATTAAAACCCGTTGTTCTAATGATTGTAACCATTGGATTCCCTGGTATTTTAACTTATCACGCACCACCCATGGAATTTCAAGAAATCATTGGACTATTCATTACATATTTCCCCATAGTAAGATTGATCTTATTGCATTTCATGAGAAATTGATAGTTCCTCCCATCTGCAATCATTACTTGGGAAACTTTGGCGTTGGATATATAAAACAATTGAGATATTTGTTTAATTTATAGTGAATGAAATTATAATCTTGCCATATTGAAATCGAATTAGGATATTACCTTTTCTTTTTATTTATCCTTCGATCTTGAGGGTTTGAGGAGTGCCTAGTTCCAGTCAATGCATTACACGATATGGTGAGTCAACTCTTCAAAGCAGAAAAGTGCTTCGTTTTCATCTTGAGATGGTTCTTGTTCTTCTTCTTCTTCCTCTTCACAATCTATGTAGAATGTTTTATTCTCGCTACATTTATACCTTCTTGTACTTGTTGTCACAATTAAACATAAACCTTTTTCTTTCTTTCATCCAATTGTTGAGATTAATGACCTTGTAGGTTGAGGTGTTTAGAAGAATGAGAAATGTCCTCTCTATAGATGTTAAGTTAGTCCTTCTAGTACTTACATAGACATATTTTTACTTTTCAAGCATTTCTTGCCACCTAAATGCATTCTCCAATGAAGTTTGGGTTTGAGAGCGAACCTCATGTTGAATGTTATCCCTTACAAGTTCCTATGAATACATCAATCAAGTTCTCATCACAGATATAGGTTCCCTTTATATTCAATATTTGGAAGTTCTCAATGTTCTTGGTAATTGAACCATTTTGTGAGATTTATCAATTGTCTAAAGAAGGTAGTGCTCATGTATCCTAATAGTGTGCTATCATTTCTTTTGTAAAAATTGTCAAGTGACAAGTGATTTGGGGAACAAAGCCATCGATACCATACAAATTGATTAGAGTTCTAAATATAAAGAAGCAATTCCATATTTTTACTTTCAACATTTCTTGCCACCTAAATGCATTCTCCAATGATTTGGGTTCCCACAGGCGAACCTCATGTTGAATGTTATCCTTTAAAGTTCCTATGAATACATCAATCAAGTTCTCATCTGGAATATCGGTTCCCTTTATATTCAATATTTGGAAGTTCTCAATGTTCTTGGTAATTGAACCATTTTGCTTGAGATTTATCAATTGTCTAAAGAAGGTAGTGCTCCTTGTATCCTAATAGTGTGCTATCATTTCTTTTGTAAAAATTGTCCAAGTGACAAGTGATTTGCGAGAACAAAGCCATCGATACCATACAAATTGATTAGGTTCTAAATATAAAGAAGCAATTCATACCTTTTGTGTATGTGGCGCATTATGGAGATCAAAGAATTGCTCCATCTAAAGTATCCATGTGATTGGGTCCTTGCCATTAAAATTCCTCATATCAATCTTAGGAACGTTGTTGGTATTCAAACCAAAGTTGGAGTTTCTCCATTCTTGATTCACCTTCCTTGTGTCCTCATCATGAATTTCATGGTATGCATTTTCACTTTCAGGTGTCTTCTCTGTTACAAATTTTTTCAATACTTCCATGATCTCCCCTTTTAAACCATACATTTTAGTATCCAACTTAGCTTCCATTGAATCCATCTTAGTGTCCAACTTAGCTTCCATTGAATCCATCTTCTTTTGTAGTTCATTTATGTCCCTATGCATTTCTTCACCTTCATCAAGAGTCCAAGTAGGATTTTTTGTAGGATTATTTGGTGTAGAAGCTCCCTTTTTTGGTGGCATGTTGGCCAAGTATCACTTTTGAACCTTGATTTT